>DWLZ01000281.1:0-11505 GCA_018251995.1 Urbanus velinus | reverse complement strand
AAGAAGTCCACTGAGGAAGCTAGGTACTTAGGTACTCCATACTTAATTTCAAATAAGTATAATGTCTTAATTGATAGTTATTATTTAATATTTGCATGCATATGTTTTTAAACAGAACTCTCAATTTGAATAGATTTCGTTGTAAATAGCTTTCGTACCTACCTTCATTTCCCAAGAAACTTTTCTCCGGAAATTCACAATAAAAAGGTTGGAAGATTATTTTGCTATATCAATTTCCTTATTTAAAGATTGTAGGTATTCATTGATTAAGATCAGTAATTAATAGGAACCTGCCTATATGGAGCTAGCTATTGCAACAGACCGATTCAAATTTGCCTATACAGAGCAATATCCCTATGTATTTTAATTCGCAAATTGTTAAAAATATCGAAAGTAACTCTACCTATAGATAGAGCAAAGACCATAATTACTATCAGGACTTGTTGTAAAATATGTTGAAAGAGTAATAAAAATAATCTATAGATGATTCATGATAATAGATACTAGGTCTTCAATCCTAATTCCTAATACCTACAGAGTCTCATAATTAAACAAAGATAAAATTAACCATTTTTTAATTTTTGTGCGTTGATGAGCCAAAGTGATAAAATATTAGTTGAAAACAAAACAGACACATCGCCCATGACGTAGATAAAAACCTCGTTAGGGTGTTTATAGTTCGCACATGACCACTGCATACTAATCTATTTATTGATATCGCGCTGCCACGTTTTACCTATATCGAATGTTCCAATTGTTCTATTACAAAAACATAAATAGGTAACTATTTCGTCAACATTTTCTAATATAATTATGTGTATAGGTAACTTTTAAACCAAAACTTACATCGCAAGGGGAAGTAATAATGTCCAGCAATAATCCTACTGATCAGTATTTTGTAAAAAATAAAATAACTCTACGTAGAGTTAGGTAGAGACGTCATATATTATCTAGGTATCTATAAACTAAATAGTAAATCCATTATGGTATGGTAAGTTGAATTATGTAGTTCGTATTCCTTTACCGTTAAAGCAATGTTAATAATTAATTTCTATGTAGTAGGTACACTGATACATACACGAATAAACATTGTGCGAAACATAGGTACGTGACTACGTGCCTAGTGTTCGAAACTGCCCAATACCCAGCTGGCTATCACTCATCATCAATAAATTGGTCAGTTAAATTACAATATCATAGGTACCTATATAATTCATATTATTTTTCGACATAGGAGAGCTATGATTTATCTAGTTAGTATAGGTATATAATTATTTTACAACGGTACCGTAGATAATGCAGTAAGTACGTGATAACGTACTTTTTATAGTGGATACCTTACTAGGTGTCTTGGATATCTACTAAGGTAGGTATCGATCTACTGCAATTAGAAACTAATAAATTGAGTGTAGATACTACTAGTAACTAACTTTGTACATATTTCTACTATGAGAGATGGTAGTACTATCTCTTTCAGATAGAAACAATGATTAGGTAGGGACCTCAATCTTGCCGTTAAACCATTAATGTCACATCTGGGCTGAGCAAGTCTCAGACTTAGATATAGGCCGTAATCTATTTAATTCTAGTACTTATTACGTATATTTAAAAAAGAAGTGTGGTTTAGGTGGTGGTGGTGGAAAAAAAATATTGGAAAAATAATTCATTCGCATATTAGGTACTAGAATCTAACATCACGGATGAGATTACCGGAGGCAAAAACACGAACTCACACTCTTGGACTTCTAAAATAAATAATCTTAGAAAATAGTTACCTAAAACCTTGCTCTTGATTATTAGTTATCATGATTAGTTATGATCTGGACATTCTGGACTAACAAATGGGAAATCTTTACCGTCGTAAATAAAGGCCGCACGGACGAAATCGCAGGCAAAAGCCTAGTTTATAATAAAATAGAGTTCTAAGCATAAATGGGACAGAAAATAAAACACGGTAAGTAATCATTTTCTTTTTATTACATTTTTAAGGCTTAATACTGCCGGTTTTGTATTAGGTACGTATAGGGATATATAGGTTACAGGGAAGGACATATTATTGCTTCCAGTAAGCATATCTTTATTTAAAAATATTTCAAAGTAACGGTTTTGGATAATTTTATAGATATCGTAGATAACATTACATTTTTGTATTTTTCTCATATAATAGAAATATGTATATCATTGTTGTTGTTTGCTAAAAATAGTACTATGGTGGTCTCTTTTATATCAGCCAAAATCGGTCTGTCTGTTTTCTCCCCTTGATATATGTAATAGTGGCTTGCAAACCGATATCGGAAATTATGGCAAAGTAGCATTGTGTACCAGTATGTTACATGCTCTATTGAGCTGTTAATAAATCCCAGTAATTATCCATAATAACCTTTGAATGGTTTTAAAATGTCTTTTCATAGACTAGATTGTGATAAAATCGTAATATGGCCAAGAAATATTTGGATGTTTCCATGTTGGTATTAAAACTTTCTAGAGAGGAAAGAGAAAAGGTGATGGTGTAAAAAAAGTTAGACATGTGTGATTTGCGCATATCTTTTCTTTAATACGAGCATTTTACAACAATATTGAAACGAAATCATCATTTTGAGATCTGCTGCCAACTTACACTACGGGCGCTCAACAAATAAACATAAACCGCGCACACTAATCTATATAAACAAGTCGCATAAGTACGCACAGGCTTCCCAATATATCTATACATACACTAAAGCTATATCACCACTTTCCACTCTACGTTCGCGGAACGTTCACTCACTCACTGTCTTGTTGATCAGTTTTGTTCGTTTGTTTAACTGTCTGTTTGTTCGCACTAGTAGATCACTTCGTACACTGTGGCCTTCTTGTCGCCGGAGCCCGTTACTATGTATTTGTCGTCCGATGAGATGTCACAGCTAAGCACCGATGATGATTCTTTTGACTGTGAACAAAGAACAAATAAGTAATGAATATTTTACAAGATATTATATTGAGACTGATTACAGTCAATTATTTTATATAAATGAAAAAATATCGACAGTTCCACTAAATTATATTGGTACAAGTTAACTGGTGGTAGATCCCTAGGTTTTAATAGATTTAAATATACTGGTTCTGATACTGCCATGAGCATACCCATGTGATTCAGCGCTGTATACTTAAAAAAAAACTTAAAACGCTTTCTACACTCATAGCCCCACAGTAGGATTTTGACACACACATACCCAAATACACATGTGTCTAGGTGTTACACAGAACAGAAATCTAAATTCATCATTTAGATATCTGTCTCTCCGGGAATCGAACCCGGGACCCATTGCGCGTCAGACTGGCATGGTAACCGTTCCGCCACGCGGATCGTCGATTATTATACGTTTGCGTGTACGTTAATCGTTACGTATGCGCATGTGTGCGCGTGTGCCTTTATATTAACGTGCGCACGCGCGTGAATGTATGCACGTATGCGCGTGCATCTTACGTACGCGGTGCGTCCCTACAGCTGGATGACCGTGTGCATTACCTGGAAGATGCTGGCGCCGTAGGGCGTGCGCCAGGCGTTGAGCAGGTTGTCCTTGCCGGTGGACACGAACCACTTGCCGCACGACGCGAACCGCAGCGACAGCACGCACGACTCGTGCAGGTGCAGCTGGTACTTGTCCGGCTTCACCGCGTGCAGGACCTCCACGTTGCTGTTCTCCATGCCTACCGCTAGCCACTCGCCTGTGGATAAAATTGTTTTTTATGTAATTGGTCAGAAAAAAACGGACTATATCTTCCAAAGGATGTCGTAGGTATGTGGATGGATACAAGCTGTTAATCAATTGTTGTGTTTGACTCTTATAAAGTCAAGCATAGTGACTACGGTCTCCTTAAGAGACCTTTCGAATTGTAGTTTTATATTGGATTGATATTTATGCTTCATACATATAAGGGAGTTTCAAACCAATCAGTTCAGTTCAGTTCAATTCAATTCAGTTTCAGTTCTTAACCAATGTTACCTACATTCACACACACTCACACACTCGAAGTTATTTTCTCATAAACAAAAACATAAAGTACAACTGGCACTGGAAAAGTACTCTACTGTATTTTGTAAGCATGTACATAAAATATGGCATAAATAAGATATTATAATGATAATTACCTGTAGGACAATATCCCAACGAAAATATCTGTGAACTGAAATCATGCTGTTGCAACTGTCTTCCTTCTCTTAAATCCCAAGATCTGTAAAAAAGAAAAAATCCAAACATTAATACAAATGTAATTTACTAATCTAATCTTAATTTTACTTACTAATATCTGAATTACAGCTACTTTCCATATATCACTACATATTTGTGTACTAAAATTAATCAATCCCATACAACTGTGAGGCTATGAAAATCATATTAGCCACGACTGTTACATTGTGTTATTAAATTACGTCAGAATAGGTACTGTTAGCATGGTAGTAAGCACTGGTAGTAAAGGTTCGCTTATTCAATGATCTAATAATAAGTAATTCGCGCCAGTCACGATTTTTCAAGTAAATTGAATGTTCCGTGAGGGACAGGTTTGGTCACACTTTTTCAGAGTGAATGCGAATGATTTTTTTTTTGCCGTCAAATTTCCAGTTATGAAAGATATTATGACCGGGCTATCTTTTTTTGCCGTTAGTTGAAAACTTCACATTACGGACTATTTCCCGCTTGCACGAGAAAACCTCGCTTTTTTCGCTCTATATGTTTCAAAATCCGGACTTGGCAAAAAAATCTGGCAACGCTGATTAACAAATCCGAAATCTAGTATAATTCTGAAAGCAATATTCACCTGACAGTATTGTCGAGGCCACCAGTCCACAGCTTGGTCCCGTCGGCGGAGATGTCGATGCAGGAGGCCCCGTCCGTGTGGCCCTGGAACTGGCGCACCAGCGTCTGGTTGTGCAGGTCCCACACCGCGATGTTGCCGTCTGAACAACAACTGAAGCATACCTGGAAACCGGGAATTGTAAGTTTAGTTTTGCTTAATAGCTATAAATAGTTTGTAATAATTTATTTTGCTTCTTTAAAATAAATTAGAATATTTAGAGGATCATGTTCTGATTTACAGTAGGATTAGCTTGGAGTGTTGCTGCGATGAGATTTCAAGGTTTGATATGAAGTGACCGTAAGATGGACATCTCTGATTATATTTTGAGGTTCTATCCCATTTGGTTATATCTAGCTAAGGGCTGCAACGATAATTAAACAAGGGTGAAATGTTTAGTTATACTGCATAATCTGTTACTGCATAATACTGTTTAATCCTCAGATGTATTAACTTTTCACACTACTCAGCTCGGCCTTTAAGATTATCTCATTCAGCATCTCAACAATTATGCAGCTCGGCCTTTAGGGTTATTTAATTATTTGGGCTTAATACAAAATATATTTGGGCTTATAGGCCCACAAAAAAACTTAAAGCTTACCTTAGAGTCAGGGCTAATAGCGAGCGCGTAGCAAGCTGGCGCGGACGAGGTGAGTTCAGCCTTGATCCTCGGCGTTGGAGACGCGAGGTCCCAGATGGACAGGTTGGAGGCCTCGCCGCCCACGATCAGCGTGCGCCCGTCCGGCAGCAGCTTCACCGACCTGATGTAGTTGTCCCGTTGCTGGAATGTAGGAACTGGTGTTGAGTATTGGGTAGCTTAAGATGGGATGGGCTTGGCGATAGTTACTGTGCCTTTTGTGAAATTATCTTAAATTATTGAGTATCAAATATATAAAAGTTATGTCTCATTAAATACTTTTCAATATGACAAAAACTAATATGGGAGTATTTAACTAATTATGTAATACTTTGTCATTAAATTTACATCGAACTGAGATCAATGAAAATTGCATATTGGGATTGGTATTCGGATTTAGAATTCGACGAATTAATGTCTAGATTTAATATCCTCATTCTCATAAAATTCTCATTCTCGTTGAGTTGAAAAGATTACTATCTTATAAAAAGACCATTAAATCAACAAGCAAGAATATGTAAAAACAGAACCGCTGACAGTTACCCACTCACCAGGCAATCCAGTTGGCTGACCGGTGCCTTGGCTGGCTGGCTGATGTCCCACACCTTCACACAGCCTTTCCCGCCGGTGTACACGTATTTAGTGGGGGAGGACACGGTCACCGCGCAGACCACTTCACCGTGGGCCAGCGCTGAGACCTGCCGAGCGTGCCGTGGGATCCCGGGACCCATTAGCGCGTCGGGGGGAAACGGCACGGGCTGCATCTGGCCTTCTGCCGATACGTGGAATGAGTATGCCCTGCAAAGAAAAACATAAGGATCGTTAAAATACGCGTTGAAATGTAATTAAGATTTAATGTTTAAAAGATAAATGCATTTGTCCTCACGAATAGGAGAATAGTAACGCCTCTGGACAATGGGCGATTATTTACCTACTATTAAGTAGATTTTCATGCGTTTCTTTAAAAATAAATAAATAAATAAGAATAAAATAAAGTTACGATAGAATTGACGGATGTAGCTTCAGGTACAGTTAACTATGAGTTCATCCTTGTCGGTCAAGTTTTTTAAAATTTGCATTACAAAATAGTGGAACTACTTATACTTAACTTTTACTTATATTTAATAAAAGAAATATTTGTAATAACAAGAATACTCACGGCTTCCCGCCAGGTATCGGCGCCAACGCAGCGGGTCCGATGGGCGGACGCAGTGGCTCATACGCCAGCGCCGCGCGCGCGGAGTACCCCGCGAGCCCGTACGCGTCATGCGCCCCGTTCCCCAAGTACGGGTACTGTAACGCCGGGGGCTTCACTGCCGCCTTCAGGGGCGCCGCGGATCCCGCGCCACTGGCACCGCTTGTAGGAGTAACTGGCTTCGATATGGGCGTACTTGGCTTCTCGTCTAACTTCTTTGCTGATGGTGTTGACGCATTACTTGATGTGCCTGACCTGGAATTGTGATTGGAGACTTTTAGTTATGGCTATCCTGAACGGTAGATTTGGGTATAGAGAATTCAGGGTAATTTTAAAACGTTTCAATTGAAACAACATTACGGTAATGGATCGAGATACGAATCATAACGTATTCACATAATCCAAGACGCGATAATTCGAATAAGCAGGATTACCTATTTATAACAACCAAAAACCTATGGTAGGTAAATATTTACCATGTAAATTTTTCGAGAATAGTTGATAAATCTATAATACTACAGAACTAAACAAAATTATCGTAGGTAATTGTTAGAAACTTTTTTTCCCACTCATGGTCAATTAAATATTTCTTGTTCTACGTAATAATAACCTTTATGCGTCATTAACAATTACATCAAACGCAATTTATTGTAATAACGAATGCCGTATCATAAATAATATATTATTAGCGGGCACACATAAAATTAGCAATTTAAAAGCCTTTTACTTCATAAGGTAACGCTATTCAATAAAGAAATTCAATTAATTCCGTAGCATACATGTTACATGCATTAAAATACTGGTCGTTAAGTTGCATATATGTGAAAATTAACGTTATTTTCTGTAATACAAGTGATATGTTGAATAAATAATGTATTTAGGTCGCATTCTTATTAGTGTTTAGCCTCGATGTGTATAGTTTTACAAGTTCATTTTTTACGCTCGGCGATTAAACCGCTCGTTTTATAGGTACGTTTGAATTAAATTGATAAGAAATGTTAAAGATAATATATTGAAGCATTTAAATGTACTTAAAACGAGACTTAATGTTGTACACCGGCCGGACAATATATTAAAATAACTGTTTTATTTTAATCGCGTAAAGTTTAATCTTTTTGTTTTTTGCAAATGTAGTCATGTGTAGGTCGGTCATCTGAAAAAGTATAAATATACTTATTACATGTTTTCTTATAGCGTATTTACGAAATGGTAGCTACTTAATTACTGTAATTAACTTTTTGTTCAGGATTCCGTTTAAAAGTTAAAAATAAAGCATTCAGTCAACAAATTGTAAAAACTGAAACCTGATATTTTTCCTCCTTATTATTAAAGAGGAAAATGCATTGACCTAAATATGAACTTGGAATCATTATTCATAATTTTGTAAATGAACATGTCTATAAAAACACTATTTTAATTGTGTTTTACAAAATATTTTAACTCAAACTGTACAAATACTTGTGTAAGCTAAATGTCTCGAAGATAGATATTTGAGTAGGTACCAAACTCTTCGTAAGTACATCCATAAGTTCGCGTGAAGATTATCGTGGGTGATCCATCTAGCCGTGTCTAATCTCGTTGTAGTAACAGGACTAGCGCGCACGTAATTGATTTAAAAGCGGCTTAACTTTCGACTGTTCGATATGTCGACCTTACACATGTAAGGGATAAGCTTAGGCCATAGATTATGTACACGTAGAAATGCATAGTTTTTAAAAGCAAGATGTAAAGCATAAATATTTTGATAGTAAAATATGGAGCCTAGCTATCAATCTATCGATTAAGAATAGTGAGATGTTTATAAATAGGTACTAAATTTATACAATACGTAAATTAAAGCAGTTGATCCACGCTAACCTACGTTAGAGTACAAATAAGATTCCTCCGCACTGTCCTTGACAATTGAAATAAAATTTCAATCAAAATTGTCCATCTACCTATCAATAATTCATTTTCATTTTTTACAATAAAAAATTAGGTATGTTTTAGTACTGGAGATTGATACTAAATTACATTTTAAAATTACGAGGCGTTTCTATTTTATGTCAGTTCTATGGTTAGTCTATATGGCTTCTTATAAACGGATAACAATATGCGAGAGTTTAACGTGCCCCTATGCGGTCTGTTGTGCGATAGAATGTTGCTTAGTTAATTATAAACTATTTTTAGGGAATAACTATTTTTAGATTCTTTGTAACTACCTATAATACCAACATTTAAATTAATGTTTGTATAGCAACCTATAATTAAGCTTATAAATGAAACATTAATACGAGTGTTTTCATTGAAATCAGGGCGACTGGATAATTACCTTGGACTGTGTGGGGGATGTTCCTTTTTGGGTTGCAATTTATCGAGACCGTTTTCTCTAGGAGAGGGCGCGCCATTGTGGGGAGACGTGGGTTCTTCACTCGCATCGTCTACTACCAATTCCTGGAAATAAATAACTATAAAATTACTACTATTACAATAAAACAAGGCTCATTAGATAATAACTATAATTTTCTTGCTGCATTAGTTCCTTTATTGACATAAAATCGTGATGCATTATACTTAAATTGAACCTTTTATGCATATTATTTGTGAAACTAAAATAACATCACGCTGTTGTGAGCTGATTAACCACTTTGTGGTTATGTGAAACATTTTTTCAACTCACATGGCCCATGTCTTTTTCTTCCTTCTTTAATTTCTTGTGGTCTGGCTCCGCTGGACTCCTCGTTCTATATTTTTCTCTCTCGCCCGGCGATATTGAATTTCTCTGTAAAGAAAGAAAAAATATTGACATCGTAAACCACAAGATTCTGCGCCGCGAGTCCGATCATGATATATGCGCTCTCGTTAATCCAACAAATAAGAGTGGGCAAACATAATCAAAACGTTTACGGGCGAGCTTGCGTACCTACAGCGATCAATCGATCATTGTTCGCAAATAAATCGGCGCGCAGCGAGGCGAGCGCTACAGTCAATATCAATATCAAAACACGCTGAGGCAGAACAAACTGACCGCATGATTAGCTCCGGGACTGGTCATCGCCCCCCTCGACCTCGCCGAGAGGGCGGAGGGGCCGGATGCAACATTTGGATGAGCGAGCAAATACCAACTAATGAAATAATCATATACGTGTCGAGCGACCGCGCGCGAGATGTTTCTTGCCGCGTACAAAACCTAAATAAATCTATTTCGAAAACGAAACGATCCGCGCACGGACCCTTTCATGTGTGGAAACTCGGATTATCGATATTCAGTCGAGTGCTTGCGACAATCCGTGTAGACGCTTGCCTTTTGAAGCATGCGAAAGCCACTAAGCTCGAGTCGGCCATTTCTGTGAAGTGGCTGAGAATTTGAGCGGCTATAGGGCGATGGTATTACTAGAATCCGAATAGCATTCGAACATTTTCTATTCTTCGAGCGTTTATTTTAAATACGTAAATGTCTATCGTACGCCGGCCTGCATAACAAATTCCGGTGTCGTAACTTGTAACTGAAGCCGAATGAGAAATGGGCTTTATCCTCCGGGAGCGTTAGTGCGGCTCGTTTATGCCTGAAGGGGCTAACGGGGCCTAATTTTACGAGGCACTAAGTTATAGGCTAGTGGCAAGCGGCTGTTAATTTGCTCGCCACTCCGCCGCCTGTCGCCGCCCGCTGTGACTTACTGCCCGACGCCCGCCTTACACATACACAACACAATGACATTTTATATAAGTAGGCGCCCATATGGTTCACACCATCGTGCCACGAGCACGAGTTTGGTGTGCGAATTATTACTCCCGATGTACTATAAATATCAACCGTCAAAACAAATATACTATTTCCTCGAGCGAAATTAAAATGGAATACAATTTTATGACACATCGTGGACGGGACGAGTTTATAAGACATCTGATAGGTTTGATATCGAAGTGTCCACAAGGAGTTTTTATTGCCACTAGGGACGTCAAGGGGACTATAGTGTGAGGTCTACCCGAACGTTAAATGTAGTTCGTGCGAAGGTTATGCCGCAGGGCCTAATTTTACGACCACCCGATCTCCACAGCATTTGGTGTCGAATTTCAAGTAGTGTTATTTCCAGAGAGACCCACGGCGCGGCGTAATGTAACGTGTCGGATTCCATTAGATGGATTTTATGTTACTCAGAGGAGTCGTTCGCTCGAGGACCATTTGTGGTCGATCGTTAATTTAATAGATTGAGCTTGCGGTTTGATGCAGTGATGCAATATAGTTAATCGTGACTTTATTGTTTTGCATATTACCCAGTTACTTGTTATACAATTCAATTACATTCAAAAAGGCTCTTGTAGGACTTTTTATACAAGAATATTCTTCATATTCATTTACAAAATATAATAAGTACGCAGAGTTTATTTGGATTGTCAAGAGTAGGTAATATCAACCTATTTACTTTTTAAAGAATCACTATCGGTAGCGTAATTGAACCAACCTTTTCCATTTTCGACAAAAAGCGAACAGAGCTAATCTGTACTTTATCCTATTACGTGGGTCGGGCTCAAGAAAAAGGCAATTGAGTAGGGTACGAGGGTCGGCGGGTGCCGCGACACCGACGCTAAACAAGTACTCGCCGCTACAAGCTCCGACAACTCGACTTATCGGCTACCGTGCTCGCGAGCGGAGGTCGCACATGTGCGGCGGCGGGAGGCGCGCGGGGGCGGCGGGGGGCGCTCTGACGTAACATATAAAGTGGCAACACACAGGCGCGCTGTTAACGCCGCCCGGGCTTATTGTCTGCGGTCACGCGACGAGCCGTTTAGCCGCGCGCCGCGCCGCTGCCGCACGCCCTGCGCGTCCCGTACTCCATGCGCGCGCTGCGCAAGGTAC
>DWLZ01000280.1:0-11506 GCA_018251995.1 Urbanus velinus | reverse complement strand
TAATTGTTCTACAATTATATAAAATAATTATTATTATTAAATTTGAATTTTAACTGTTATTGTTCAAATTGACTACAGAAATTTTCGTTTGTAAAATACTATCATATTGAGTAGTACGTTCCTATCTATGGGCTATATTTTTCGAAAGTATAATAACAGTAACCGCACTATCATGCGACCGTTGACAGCTAAAGTACTTTGATGGGAGCTCGCGTGACACACTCCCTTCGCCGGGTGGTCGCCCCTCTCGTTAAAACTTTTCCAAATTTGACGCACGCTTGCAACCCTTTGTGTAATTTTTCTACAGCGCACATTGCTCCGTCAGCGGCCACTGTCTTCGTCCCTATACGCTATATTGAAAACTTTTAGCTTTTCATACGTATTATCTATCCAGTCCCAGCTCGACGGTTGCGGATCTCCTTTGTCTATATATCGTATGATTCGGGGTATTAGTGGGTGGATCGGCTGGCGGTCGGAGCGGGACGGCGGCCGCTCGCTCGGCGGCTGGTAGCGTCAATCTAACGCTCAATTAGCCGAATGCGATTATCCGATTCGGATCCAGAATCGCTCCACTCTCCTCCGCACTCCGCCCTAAGACAAGCGCGCAAACTTTATTAATTAAGCCGTGTCTTATCTCTTGTTAGCACTCATTCTATTATTTGTCTTTTCACCGCTCATTTCCATAATTTCATCGGCGGGTAATTACTTACCACTAAAGCTGAGAATTTCTCATTGTGTTTGCATATTTTGTCGCCGTTTGCCTTGTAAAGTTTACCACTCAAAGAAGCCGAGTTAATATTGACGTACATGATGCCTCGACTGCCGGCTTATCTGGAGCGACAGCTTTTCCTCGTAAAAACCGCTGCATTTCGTTTATAAAGGGTGCTTTTGTGAGCTTACGTCCGTCTACGCGAATATGGGCCGGCGCGGGTAGTTTGACCATTGTTTTCCGTTCCTGCGAGAAATGGCTTTTGATGTTAAAATGATGCGTCAGTTAAGGGACTCCGAAGGGTGAGAGTGGGTAGCGGGAGTGCGGCGTCCAGTCTCCCCCACTGTGTGTTTAATTAGCTTAATTGACATCGCGAGGCGCGGTGTCCGAGCGTTTGTTTGCGCTATCGCGTTACCTACCAGACGACGCGCCGCGCCGCCGCCAGCGCGCTCATCATCGTCGACGCCATTACGAAAGGATTAAATCTGTCACTAACTTTTGACACCTCCCATATTAACTCGATGTAGCAGCCGTCACCTAGCTCGTTGCATGAACACATATGAACATTCACAACGTGGTAACTGCACGTTAAACAGTGTGACATTTCTAACACAAACTGTCATGGTTATTGCGACAAAACATATGCCATCGTCTATGCATAGGCCCGGATAACGTAGAATCGGTTAAACGCGAAGTCAGCATGGCAGCATGCGGCGCCACCGAGTACCTACATCCTAAATCCTGACTCCGCTCTTCCACCGCCCACGTGAACCGGTAAAACTGCTACGAAATTTATTTTATTCTTTAAGTGGTCCCGAATAAATTGTACTACGTACGTGAACTGACTTTTGAGAACCCTTTATGTTATGGGATTTGGTAAATTTGAAAAGGTGCCGTTGAATTCTTATTTATGCTATTCGATAGTACAAGAAATACTTCCGTTACATGCTTATACATTTTGCTATGTTATGTATTCTTAATATAGCTCAGTTTTTATATACTTTATGTGTTTGTTGAAAAATATATTTTCATGCTCCTTCATTGTTGACTTATCTATCAAGTTGGCAAAAGTGTAGTGGGGCAAGTTTACCTATCGGTTCCTACTAATGAATATCTCCACTCAGCGCCCGTCATACGTAGACGCGTGTGATTAATCTCCCCGAACAAAGGAGTCCGATTCTGCGAGCCCTCCACGCAATCGATCATCCAACCTCCTCGAATAAAAATAATAATAAATAATAGGGTGCCAACGCCATTGTTCAAACATGGCTCGCGTGTCAGCTATAGTTTAGCCGTTCGTCCCAGTGCGATCGGACAAATTGAAAAACGAATTTAAACACACTACACAGGCTTAATTCAACCTCATTGATTGCCATTGTTTTCACCGACGATATTGAAAGTAATGCAAAAATCCTCTGTACAAACAATTATATCGTTTCCTCCATGAATATGTTTCAATTTGGTCGTTATTAATAATGTAAGCTTGTTATACCTTCCCGGAGCCCTTCTTTAAAGTGCTGGTGTGTTGCCGCCGCCCAGGAGTCGCGTTCTGCACATAAATAACTTTATATGAGCGCTCTAAATCTCATTATAGCTACTGTAATAGCTTCCAAGGCTCCACTGTCGGTTGTGACGGGAATATAAAGCGAGTCTGATTTATTCCTTCAAATTAACCGCATCATTGTACAGCGGAGGCCAACTTGAGCAATAAAGGCGAGAAGATTCAGGCATTATCGAAGCAATATCGATACGAGCGAAGCATGCATCGGGCCACGAGATGAGAGGGGACGACGGGGAAGTTGCGAAATGTAAGAATATCCGATGCGAGCGGCTTACTATTTTTCACTTCTTCGACTAGTCGTTTCGAAGGCGCCCGCTGAAAAATCGAACGGACATGAACGGCGAAACCACCGCCTCCGTCGACGCGCCGCTGCCGCGCCGCTACCCGATAGCGTAATACCAAAACAAATGGCCTTCTTTGTCGTCTTTTTATTTTAGATACGTGAGTTATGTTTCAAAGATGCTTTTACATGACGTTCTGGGATCGGTGAGCCGCGCGATAAAAGTGCCGGCAACTTTTATTCGTAAGTGCATATTGACTAACAGCTGCATCGAGAAGTTTCATCAAACAATTGAACTTTTTGATATTTTTTTATTTCTCTCGCTATCCGCTAGAGAATAGCTTCCAATCGCAGCCTTTTAATTGGCGGGCTCTAACTCCGTGAACTTTGTACGCCGCACCGCTTTGGCCTATTCAGGCTCTCTCAACAGTTACTTTAGTAACAGTGGCTAAAGAAATAAAATATCTTTGCTATGATACCACGTAATTTGGTTAATTTAAAAGTATATCACAAGAATATAATGGAACTGGAGCTAAATATACATAATGAAGGCTACTTACAGTTGCAGAGTTTAAGTAATAAAGCATGTTTAATTTAAAACATTCACATTTTAGAGCTGGCTGGCTCGGTACTTTCTAAAGACGGCAGTGGATGGATTAAACCGAGTTAGTGCAATAGAAATACGGCTCGTGTCCGCTCCCAATATATTCCCACGGTCGGTGTAAGTGGATTTGTTTTAGCTGAGTGAGCACAGTTTCCGTGTTAAATGATGAACTAGGCCTAATTTCGCTCAACACACCGGCCTCCGATTCATTACTATTAGAAACCCGAAAATATCCACTCATTTGCAACTGTTGATTTGTGTATAGGCATTCATTTTGTGTTAAGTAAGCAATTGTGATAGATTCGCAAATAATAATTTGAACGCACAAAATGGAATGGCCGCTGTTGGCGATAATAAATCTCCCGTTCCATATTTTAAAAAGCGTGTACCAACAGTATTTCCGCGCTATTTCCTTATTATTTGAAGTGAGATAAAGCGTTCGTTCCGCTACAAACACTCATCGGCTTATGTATATAGCGAATCGATGAATTCAATTTAGATCGGCGGCGACCGTGCCGAAGCATTAGCGGCGCACATCGATCCGTTATCTCTGTTTCCGAACAAAGAGAGATGAAATTTTAATCGGTCGCGTTGTCTAGCATCGCAGAAGTTGGCCGACTCGCCGGCGCCGGCGCCCGCCCGCCCGTATTGTAATGAGCGGACTTCAGAGGGATACGGATCGCCTGAATAATACATGTGTCCGAGTGCCCAGAGAAACGCAGGTGACCTCCGCAACACATAGATAGATCGAACTTACCCATCAATCAAATCTCTCACAGCGATGCCTCAATTAGATATGCATGATAAAAGTCAGTCTGACCTTTTAAGAATCGTGACGAGCCGAAGAGTTCTCTAATCGTTTCTATTCATTTCACTAGACGGTGTCGAAAGCAAGTATTACAAAATTAGATTCAAAGAACTACCCAGAAATGCATTCTACTTTGATAAACATTTGTAATGATTAAAACTCGTATAATGCTTCTACCAAAACAATGGAGGGGCCGCGGGTCAAAATCGGTACGTAATCCTATAAAGTTTATTACGCGGTCGGCTGATTTGGCCCGAAAAACAGCTTCGGGCGAGTGCATGATATGTCATGTGCGATATTCAAGTCACGTGTACAAGCCCGACGGTTAATTGAACAAAATTCAAATGCATTTGTATCGCGTAAACTATCCACGGCGTCCCCGAAGTCAATATTTAGTTATTTTTGGAATCGAACGTACATAATTAACAACATACCGCGTTTGTACCCACCAACTTCGTACATTGTACTTAAATTATAAAAGTTGAGCTTAGAAACGAAAGAATCTACCCGAGTTCAATATCAAATGTTAGAAATCTCGTTTAATAAGTTGTAAAGTTGTTTTGGAGGGTTTTCGCCAAGAGTTCGATGCTACGGCAGCGGCGACTGCCGGCAATCTCGTTAAAATCTACGACGAAACTCCGCAATGGCGCTCTCCGACCATCCATGAAATCATATGCTACGATTAATACGGCTCTACGTACATTCGCCTAATTATATTGCATGAATGTGAAAACTTGCTCTGACTAAAATTGTATTCGCTGTCTATGTCTATGTTAGTTTGTGTGCAACAGAGAAGCTGAGTCAGTTAGTCTGATGAATGCAATATTGTTGTAGCGAACTTACGATTTAAGTAGCTCTTTGCAGTAGCAACAATTAATACGAATTAACATAACAGTTGACTGCTCTTTAAAGAGAAAAGCCCAATTAAATAATGGAATACGAAAAATATATAAGAGTACGTATCTTTAGCGGAATAAAATTTTGCTTTATTTTGAGTGATTTTCTTTTCAAAAACAAAGTCTTTAATTTATTTTAAATACATGACGTTACTCCTAGTGATATTTACAGAGAATATCAGACTCCTCGCTTCCCATTTCCCGGGGCCATTAGCATTTCATTAAAAAACTATTTCGATGACTACTCGACCGCCATATATTCAGTATGATTTCCGTGATTGTGAGGAGCACGTCGCTGTCCACTTGGGGCGTCGTTAGGACGAGGGAGTCTCCTTATCGCACACCGCGAGTAATGACGCCTTCGATCGCTAATGGCCTCCGTGGGCCCACTTAGATACGCAAATGAGCATCGAACATCGACGAGCATGCCACCCACACGTCGTGTCGGTTCACTGAAAACTGTAATGATTTAGGACGGTATATCTTAATCTCGATCCATTATAAGCAATGACCTCGTGGTAAATGAGCACCTACCAAATGAACTTCGTCATGATTGGTATCTTTATGTGCTTTGTCTAGTTCCTTAGTACCACGTAATATAGTTCCTTGTAGTATGTATGTACATCTTAATCTTAACATAGATATTATAAAACAAGGTCGCTTTCAAGAGGAAGGTTTATAGGAATATTTCTCTCTATTAAAAAACGCATCAAAGTCCGTTGCGAAGATCTAAGCTTACATAGGGACAGGCAGCGGAAAACGACTTTGTTTAATACTATGTTAAGATTTAACGCGTGCGGAACCGCCGGCAAAAGCTAGTATAACCAAAAGTGGTTAGCTTCTTGTGACACCTTACCAAGATTTACTTGGAAGGTATCTAATGTCAAGATTTCGAATTCCCAATAAATCTATAGAAGAAAAAATTAAAAAATCTTATAGCATTTGATCTTTAAAATAGTGAACGACTGCATTGAAGGCAATTCACGTTTCCGAAGTCGAAGTACTTCAAAGTTTCCCTAAAGAGAGCCGTTTGCAAACTTTCCTAAAACCAGTGGTTCATGGAAGAATATGAATGTCAGTGCTCGAATGATACTGATCTGTATGTGAATGTATAATGTACGAGTAAGTGACTTTACGTTGAAAAGCGATTTCTTTGAAGTTGCAGCTGCAACGTTGAATTCATGCCCAAGTGAAAATATTTTTAAGTAATGTAATATTTTAAACGTTATTTTAATAATGTACTAATATTATTTTATCTGACTACGATAGAATGATTATTATTTTTCTTGGATTCCTATCTCTTTGGCCGGAATTATGAATTATGCTTAATATTCGAAGTGTCGTTAGATTCGTCTTTCTAGCTCAAATGATACTTAAAACATAGAAATATAAAAATAAAAAATGCTTTTTTAAATTAAATTAAATTTTCTTCGATAAATTCGTCTTATTTATGCGTGAGTGTAGTCATTAGTTTATAATAACTTTTAATTTTACAATTTACAGTCAACCTCACGATAATCATTCGCCATTACGATTAACCGCGCGAGCATACCATTACGCCTCATAGCTTGACAGTTTATTTTGTTGAAAATACGTCGTATAAAATTACATGTAGCGGAATTTTTTCAACGGCTTAACAAGATACGTAACCGACGCCGTAACTGCACCCTCAAGGGCGATCGCCGCTAACGACCGCGGACCACTTAGCCCGGCGACCCATCCGCGCGCTGGCCGACCCAAAATAAATCTTGAATATTCATACGAGACGCCTAAATCGGTTAAATATTTATTTTTGAAACCCGGATACAAGCGCGAACTAAGCTGATAATAGTCGGAAACTTGTTTCTTCAATTCCGGTACGAAATGATATTGTAAATTTTATTTGACGGATTTAAATTTTGTGGACGTTTATTAAATAGACATGATATTTGTAACTGACACATTTGTAATCGACCGATAAAAACAGGAGGCCCCGTTTTACTCATCCTTTGACACATGTCCTCTAGTGGATTTAACTAAGCCATGTCTATGTCCATTGTGGGATGACATTTCACGAACTTAATAGCACTATAAACTATTTTCTTGTATAAAAGATTGTATTAGATGTAGATTATCTTTTTGATTGCATTTTCTGACCGACACTTATTATAATATCCTTGGATTCAATTGTCATCATAGTTTAAGTAATCTGTCTGTTACATAAACTGACTTGACCGTCGTGTAAAGGAATAAAAAATCACATAGAAATTGACACATCAGTTAGTATGATAAGTAGAAATTACGTTCAAACGTTATTGCATGAAATCGGCGAACGTGAACAGGCAGTTACAGAGCTTTAAGTATTCCTTGAAGGAAAATAGTCGTATCGTTCGCGTCGTTTGTCACGTATAATGTTCGGATATAAAATTTTATTCCACTTTAGAAACAGGGACGAGGCAGACGCTGTCCGGCCGTGGGGCTCGAAGGCTCGAACCCCGGACGCATTGTACGTAGGCCCCGCTTTATTGTATCTGTGGTTCGGATTCTGTACTGATGAACGCATGTCACGGAACAACAATGCCGGCTTTTGCTTTTGTAATTTTGCGTATTTGTAAACTGGTTTTTAAATTTACAGTAGGTACTGTAGCGTACCTTTGTTGCTTTAAAAAACAAAGATTAGTAGTTTTTCTAATGATTGGCTTCGTTATGGGAAAATGTTTTCTAAGTCTTTATAACGACTTAAAATTAATAAGATTAGTTAAAATTAGTTACTTTACCTTTAAAGACAAATGATCTTTACTGCAGTCTTTTTACGTCGTTGCTTTTTTCGTTTGTAATATCTTTTAATTAATCATTATATTGGTACATAACTTTTAAACTGCAATGAAGCAATTATAATAGTTTTCGCTTTATTCATGCAATAAACAAGACAACAGGCGAAGAGAAATTGCATCCCAAAAGATGTATTGTGCCCGTGTCCAAACAATGGAGGAGTGCCGCCAGGGCGGCGCCCGCCCAGCTGTAAACCGACTGTGCATTAATACGCAACTATGTAATAAATGTTATTGTTTGTCATAAAGTTTGTTTATGAAGGTCGCCCCGAGGCCCTCGACGCTGTCGGACCTTTAATAAACTTACGATACCTAAACTGTATTCGGCTCACATTTGACACAATTATTATATTATTATTGTAGAGGATTTGTTTTCATTTGTACGGGAGAGATTACCGTCGTTGCTATTATTGTCCTAGTGCTCGGCGAGGGTCGCTACAGAAAGAGTGGTGTAACCTCAGGTAAGACTCTGTTATCTGTTGTTATAAATGTCCATGGGCGGCAGTGGCCCATTACCATCAGGTGGATTGCATGTTTGTTTGCTGCTCCCAAGTTATATAAAAAAATCTAAAACTCAGTGCCTGGGATTTGAACCCTAACCTTAACGTAAAAGGCTGCCAAACGCTAAGCTATCACCGGTTCTTTGCACGTAATACACGTAAGAATAAAGTAGCTGGTCTCTTGGCAAATATCATAGTTATTATCTTGGCTGCACGAAAGAAACAAACAAAACGGAATAATCTTATTTTGATATTTCAAGAAGATACGGCCGATACCGTGCAGCGCCGAGAACTCGCCGAGTCATGAGGAAAGTTAGCTTAGCTTTTCAGTAATATTTTCTTCGGCGACCTTTTTGTATCTGTGCTCTATTATATCACTGATGCACGAATGTTTTTAATAAACAATAGGTACTCGTACATATTATAAACGTAATATTAACAGATTACAGCTAGTAGAATGCTTTGTATTTACTTAAATATGTAGGTAGTGTTGTATAGCTACTCGTATGCCTAATTGTCTTGCCTATCAGTATGCAAGCAATTTCCGTTTGAAATTGGCGGTGAAGTGGATAGGTACACACGATGCAAGGGATGTTAATAAATCAATATAAAGGGTATATTAGCTGTAACGCTAGTGTACATATCAGAGTCCTCACATAAGTTGTATGTAGTCCATTAGCCAAGCTTCGGTGCTTCCGCAATTAAACGGTGCATGTCGCTGCAACCGACTAGGGATGACTTGTTCTGTTTACTGTAAAGAATAATAAGTTTCGTTATTTCCTACTTTAATTTTAAAAACATAACAAATTTAACATTTATTTCGTATGTCTACATAATGCAAAGCATTTCTAAATATTTGCATTAGCATTTCTTTTCCGGCGGAACATGTGTGTCCAACTGAAAATGTTTCACCGTTATTACCATATTTGCGCAAATAAGGCTGCATTCAACTAATACCTATTTATTCAGAAAGTATACGTGCATTCCACAAAATGCGAATAACAAATTGCACGCTTTGAAAAATGTTGTCGATTGAAGGTATTCAAAGTGAATTGTTGAAAAGTCCAACACGTTAGTTGATTACACGGTGCGGTGCTGCGGGGTGAAACGACGCGACTCGTGCGGTACGATGCAGGCGGCCGCGGCTGATTTGTATGTGGATCAGCTCCGCGCTATGCAGGGGGCGTCTCGAAGACGTTCGCCGCAATTTTTCAACGGTTCGACTTTCGTTCGGGAAGCCGATAGCGCCGCACTGCAGCCGCCTCCCCGCCCGCGCCGCACCTGCTCCCGCGCCGGACTACCCACTGAAACTTTAATCCCCCAATCCGCCACCGCACGACCGCGCACCGGCGCGACGCTATATTTCAATTAATTCGACCATCCATTCCCCGACGTGAAACTTCGCACCGTTTAGCTCATAACCCCGCCACCGTCAAACGTACACTCCACGTCACGCTGCACCGATCGCATCGCATTTTCGTCCGGTGACGTTATTCGAAAATCTCTCCATAATTCATGTCAAATATCGCACTGAAAATGTTTATCGGAAACCTATCGTGCTGAACCTAATGTCAATTTTTAAACGCGATTTATGGCGTGTTTTGTTTCGGGGATGTAAATGCGTTATTTTTACAAAAGCTCTATCATTGGCTCGGGTAAGTTTTGTCGAGTACCTACACGAGCACATGGAGCGAAATAATCGTCAGCGCTTCGGGTTCATTTGTCGCAGCGGAGCGAGGGGCGTCGGTATTCGGATGATTGTCGCCTAGCATCGCTTAATGAACGTTCTCTATTACCCGTGATCTCGAGGGAGCTTAATTCTAACACGTATGTGCAAAGTCGGAATTTGTTGGGCTGGCAACTTTTTGACGATACGCAAATTGAAATTTATCTCTACATATTCATTTTGGTTAACTAGGTTCCTTTTTTCAAATATCTCTGTAGCCGTATTGCAGTGAAATGCTTTTCACTTTTCATGTAGGTAAATAAATACATGGTATCTAATACCTCAACATTTTTGCAATGCCTATTCATTTATAGACCACTGCATATTCAATGCATGAACTATTCTATGACTACATTATTTTATGTATAGAAACTTATAGAACAATCTATTTTATATAAATGTGCAATGATTACGAGACAACCCTGTACAGAATTTATCGGTTCATTTCTTATTCTTATTGCGAGCGGGGCCGGGCGGGCGCACGTGTCCGCCGCGCTGCTGAATCAACTTAACCCGACTGCCTTCCCGCAACTGAATGAACTTAATTCGATTCCGATTGTATTAAACCCCGACCACTCTGCCGCTTAATGACCGAAAAGAAATGAAGTAATTTCGAACCGAGTACCGTTATTTCTAGCGACGTCGGCTGAAAACTTATCGCCCGGACAGATACGAATCTTTGTCTTTCCACTCGATTTTAACACGTCCAATTGCTGCGGCTAACTTTTTACTTTTCGAAATGTACATCGCATCGTAATAAAGTTATCCCAATTTTGCAGAATGAAAATATTACACGTCCGCTATAGAGACAGAAACTTTTTGTTTACTTTGTCTGAAGCGGAAAGACTTTTGATCGCTTTCTCACTATTGTGCGGCACATAATTCGGGGAATGTTTCATTTTAGCCCGACAACAGGAAGTAACGAAACCGGGCAAAAATAAATTTACTTTTCATATTGCATTTTTTGATTTTGACGTGTACGTAAACCCCGTTGTTCTTAGTTACTCGGTAACAGAGAACACGTTGAACAAAAATAATAGAAGCGAAATATTTACGCAACGTAAAAGTGTTTTGTTGTGCTCGCTCAAACAATAAACAGTTCTCGCATCGCGTGGTTCGGGAATGTGAGTCATCAACTAGCACTAATTAAACTACACGCGTTCGGGGCCAAACAT
The DNA here is from genome assembly GCA_018251995.1 of Urbanus velinus. Taxonomy (NCBI): domain Eukaryota; kingdom Metazoa; phylum Arthropoda; class Insecta; order Lepidoptera; family Hesperiidae; genus Urbanus; species Urbanus velinus. The sequence goes on along the minus strand of DWLZ01000280.1, from coordinate 437 downwards.
TCGATCAGATAGAGTTGACGCGATGCGGCGTTGTTTACAAAAACCGCTGGCAACTTTGCACACCGAGGTCACACCGTAGAGACAAGTGGCACCGCGGAGGCACAAAGTAATTAGATAGCTGTTGTGCTGTTCACTTGTTCAGCGCTTTTCCAATGAACGACCGCCCGCTCTCTTGTTTAATTGCGGCCCAAACCGTAACGGACAGCGGGACCGTTTTTGTCCGACTCCAATGAGACGAACCGCGCATCCTTTAATGAGCCCCCTCCTCACCCAACCCTCCAAACCCTATAGCTCGGTACTTTACTAGTATGGCAATGTCATCAAAATGCAAAGAATATTTATGTCCACGAAGCACACTAATAAATACATTAAGATTATATTCACATTGACCTTAACAATAAAGATTACGAAATGCAAATGTCATAGCATACTGGTTT
>DWLZ01000279.1:0-11514 GCA_018251995.1 Urbanus velinus | reverse complement strand
TATTGTCATACTCTACGTCGATATTCGCTTATCGGAGCTATTATGTGAAAATCCGGTGGGTATGTAAAAATGTAATTATCCGGCCGAACATGTGATCGTCGAGCAGTGATACGGCGGGCCGGGAGCCAGCGGAGCGCGTTTAACGTTATTCTAGCATTTCTCGTTTATTTGCCGCCCCTCGGCACCGCCGCCAGCGACAGCGCGAAACTAATTACGGCGAGTAGGGCTCCCGTTCCACGGGCCGCCTTAATTGCACTGATTGAGACACGGATATTGATTTCGAAACAGTTTGTGTTGATGCCGGTCGGTTCGCGGCGGCCGGTGGTCGGGCGTGAAACGGCCTCATGAATAATGGACGCCTTGTTCGCTCCTTCGCTCTTCATTTAAAACGGACGATTTCTATTCGACTCGTAAGCTACACGCCTATGACTCACTCGTTTACCATTCGTTGCGATCCTCCGTAAAAATGCAGCCGGAGCGGTGTTAGAATTTTAAGAACCGACATTAGCATTATTGCCTTGCATACTGAAATAAAATTGATGTTCGAGACGAACGTTATGGTAATATAACTCGTATTTAGTGTCGACGAAACTAGCTTACATGTCATGAAAGCGATATAACAGTTTTGCGGCGTCGTACCCGGCAGACTATTCAAATAGTAGAACAATTCAAACTAGAAAAGGGGTCGCGCAAATACAGGGGGTGGCGGCCCTCCAACCTATTGACGAACGAATCTTTTACAATCAAACAGTTGCTTCAAATTTACAATACAATTAATTACATGTATGCCGAGTCAACATGTTTTGTAAAAATTTAAACGTAGAAAATGTTTCATGTCATTCAAAATAAAACAGTGAATTAAATAGCTGTTAGTTTTTACGTTTTAGGCAATTACGAACAACAATCATGTTTCTTGTGATCAGTTTAGAAATACTTTACCGGCATACAGTTCACGTGTTGGGTTTAATGAGGTTGGTAGAGCAATTATTATGTTTCAAAACATTAAGTATGATATGATCATTAAAGTTTGTTTAGTAGAACATTTAAACTTTAGTCACGCGATTAAAATCAAAGTTAAAAAATTGTGTGGAATGTGTCGTGTAAATACCTACGCGAAGGTTGCGTGTGGCGCCACGTGTTGCTAACTACCGTCGATTTCGCACATAAAACTAGATTAGGTACCTACCTATTAGGAACTTAATTTACACGTAACTCGTTAATGAGTACCTAGGTAGGTACCAAAGTACAATCATCAGTGAACTAAGATTTTATAATATATCAAATCTATAGGTAGGTATAGAAGCAGATATATTTTAAACTGTAGGTAGAAACGTCACATAATCGGTAGGTATAATAAGATCTTTGAGTGACTAATAAACCTAATTTAATCTATTAAATTAGAGGTACGATTCGAATTTAAATTTTGAATTAATATCTTAATTTGAATATTTCCAAAATAAAAATAAAAATTTATATTCAAATTACCTATGGAGGTACCTACATATCAAATACAAATTTAAATTTACAAAATTAAGTAATTAGGTTCTATGTCCTCATCAATATTCCGTAAATGATTAACATAAAAGTAAACAAACATAAAATAGGTAAATTAAATTCAACGTTTGCAAACCTAACCCTCCAACGCTGGTTAAATAGCGAGTGAAGAATAAGTCGGGAACGGGGTAGCGGTGCGGCTGACCGCAGGTTGCGGTCGCGGTGCCGCCGACTGCACAACCCGCTACTACACTGCGTTTAAAATATTGGCTAGAAAATGTATTTGTAACAACGCTTATATTCAATGTTTTATTTTGTGTACACCTGCCTAAGTGAGTATAATTTCATCAATATACCGTCATTATTTCCATAAAACTAAGCACAAATAAAATTGTAAAATTAAATTCAACTTCAATACAAATAAAATAAGAAAATTAAATTCAACGTTTGCAAGCCTAACCCTCCAACGCTGGTTAAATAGCGAGCGAAGAATAAGTCGGGAACGGGGTAGCGGTGCGGCTGACCGCAGGTTGCGGTCGCGGTGCCGCCGACCGCACGACCTGCTACTACACTGCGTTTAAAACATTAGCTACGAATTTTATTTGAAACACGCTTTTATTCAATGTTTATTTTGTAATTTTGTAATGTTGTTGTTGTGTAAATAAGGTGTCATAAACAGATTATAATTTCTGTTCTGGGTTGGATCTGAGATGTGTTCTACAGAGAGACAGACTACAGAGAGAGAAAATAATGTTATGAAAGACTAAAGCGCTATTTATTTCATTCAGTAATACCTTCATAGTTTTAAATAATTATGCTGTCTATTGATCCCTTTTCCAGGTATCAGAATTCTACATATTTCCACAGGTATTTCGCGCACCTACCTATTTATAATTACGAAACCATTTTAATTTATGCAAAATTGAAATATGTTAATCGAGCATATTAGCGTTAATGATATTGGTAGGTAATTAATTAAGTGAATAGATAAACTTAATTTCGTTACCATAATTATGAGAGTATCCGCTCTGGTTTTAATCCATTAATTGAATCAGATTCGACTTTGATTTGGTAAATAAATATTAAGTGGATATGGAAATTGAAAATATACGAATGATATATTTGTCGAATGTAAATAATTGTAAAAAATCCTAACCGTACCAAATGGAAATTAAATTACAGAATATCCATATATCTAAGTAACTCCATTTAACTGTATTATTTGTGAACAAAATTAATAAAACTAATTGATACGCAGTTTGTAGTCTGAATGCAGTTACAATTTGCTTTGAAGGGCGAACAGGCTCTGCAAACAAACTGTGCAAATCCTTATTGTGTAGGCTCACGCTGTGCAAGCTGACCCCCGACTGCAGAGAACACCCGAACATATGGCCAGTGCTTTATAAAATAATTTTAATATTTTGTTTTAGTTATGAAACATTTGCAAAATGCTATATCCTTACTATCCCGCATCAGATGGTGAAGTTCCTACCTACCAAGTTATGGGTAGAGACTCGAGCCTTTCAGTATGACATAAAACAGCAGCCATTAGCATACTTATATTCATAAATAACATATTTTCCTTTCAATTAACTAGTTAGTTATGTGGCCCATGAAAATAAACATAGCCTTTGTTTAGCCATCCATTTCGTTCTAAGTCGCTGACAAAATCAAACAGTAGGTACTGCTCAGGCTCAGAGCTTCACTATAAGCATCGAGACAAACAGGCTGAGCAAATAAATACTGTGCAAATTCACAATATGTACACTCACACTGCAAACTAACCCCAGCCGCGGGATATCTGTACACTGAGAGGTCAAACTTTGCAAAGATATAAGTATTTTTGACATTGCTATATTTACCTACTGTATTTTACTAAGAGTAAGTTTAAGTTATGTTATGAACTCACGTAGCTACATTAACGTTTTATACGTTTATGTTTGGTAGCGTATATTACCTACCTACCATATTAAAATTGGCACGTAAGAACGTTATAAATAAACTGAAAATATTACACAGGTTTCACACCAAAGAAAAATGTTTATCCGCGATTTGGTTTCGATAAGCATCTTAGGGTTAAGTTCTATAGGTAAGATACTTAATGGTAGAGGTAGTTGTATAAATTTCGGTACCTAGTAAGCGTAGTAGTACCTAACCTTAAAATAACCGTAAGTACCTATAGTATAGTAACCTGAATAATTAAATCTTTATATTCAATCTTAAAGTGCCATAAAAGACACCTCAAGTTTAATGTCACATTTAATGTAATTCTAAGGCAGCTGCTACTCCGATGTTTGCTCATGTGATCCACATCGCTTCACCACACAACCGTTATACATACTATCTGCATCGTTAAATATTTGATCCATTTATACTGCTCACGACATTTGCGATTCACAGCAAATATTGATAAAACCTCGCTAACCGGAATTGATTTGAATGAAACCAATAGATAACAAGTAAGGATGGACAAAATCATAAGAACATATCACGTGCACATGCTACGTAAAAATATGATTAGGTTAATTCAATGTTCATTATTTTTTTAAAGCCGGATTTTACTACACAATCAACTTAATGTTTACATAAAATGTTCCTACCCAATTAACAAATGCGTTTTTGCCCGCCTGCATAGAAGGGTTATGATTTTGAGGTAGTCATTCTTTGTAGGTATAAATGTTTGTAATAATAAATTCTAAACTATATCATTATTGTCTTTTAAACCGTTGATTGGATTTAATTTATTAATGTATTGATAGATTTATCTTCTTATCTCAAATAGAAACATCGCGTCTAAAGAAAACATAGCAGCAGTAAGATGCTTATGATTGACTTGATCGATTAAAATTAAATGACACCGATATTTTGACCATTGCAATTTGTGTATGAAATTAAAGGACTAAGGTAGGTAGTTATAATGACAATGCCAAAATATAATTCATTAAGGTCATTGTAGCATAATAATTAAAAAACATTAAAAATATATGTTTGTACACAAAGGAAGAGAGGTTATTTCCAAAATTTAAAATACCCATGTGGTTATTGTAGGTAATATAAAATTACTGTTTCCCCTGCACTCCTACGGTATTGATGTTGTTTCTGCCGTAGTGATTTCCAATCTGTATTCGTTATTTAGAGTTAGAGTGGACGCGGGAGGTATTTGCGCTATCGTGCAGCCTGCAACGAGCTGGTAAACAGTACACTGCAAACGCTCGCCGTCAGCAAATACGCTTCAATCTCCTCACCGGACGCACCCGTACCTTGCACTTGTTCGGACAAACATACAAACCGTCTATACATGGTTTCATATTGCCTATAGTTTTGCTACACAGCTATTACTTACCTACTCGTGTCTCCCGATAGATTACATAATTTATTATTCTACAGTTATCGACCGCGGACGATTTAATTTTATTCGCTCTATTCGCTTATCAATTTAAAATAAATCCCCGATAAACTTATCGTGTCAACGAAAATAAAACACTCGAATGGGAGAGTGTGTGTAAATTTGGACGTTAATATATCGTGTACCCTTATCTGGTGGAACTCGAAGCGGAAGTATTTTTAAGTATCAAACAATGAAGCTGTGTGAGAGCGTACTCGTATTTAAGGCGCTAATTGCCGGCACAACACTACCAAAATAGACTTGTAGATGTATCGTTACAGCGTTCCATTGTGTGTCGCTCACAATGCGCGCGGTAAGGCGCCAGAACCGCGCAGTCATTAGTTTCGAGGCGGCTCGTTAATGCCCACAAAAAAGCACCGCGTTCAATCTCATGATTGATTCATCTGAACAAACCGCTCACTATCTAGCGCTAGCAAATTGATCAATTCGAGCGAACCAGCGACCCGTTTATTATGTAACTTAATAGCTAGTACGACCACAACTGACGTAATTAAATATATTTACATGTCTATTTATTGCCTCTAATTTGGTTTTATTGCAAATAAAAGATCTTCAGTTGTTTATGTAAATACATACCTTGGGTGTTCTATTGAGATGTTTGCTTTACCGAATTGGTAATTCGGTGTATCGAGGATCGGTGTCGCAAACAATCGAGCGGGTCTCGTCGGCGATTCACACGCGCTTATGAGCACTCTCGTAAAAAGTGCCGAGTCAAAAAGGCTTCACGCTTTAGCGGGAGGTAAGATACACAAAGGGCAGTAAACGTTTGGCGTGGACCTAAGCAAACAAGGGTAGCTAGGAAGCTGGCTCTTTGTTTGGCGAGAAACATGCGAGTCAACAAACTCCCCATTCTTGAGGCCTCCGCTCGATTGTAAGCTTCCTCCTGCCATATTGAAGTAATATACCAATTAGGCGACTCATGCTTGGAAATACTGACGTGTTCAAATAAGAAGTTTATTTTATATGATTACAAAAATCTATTGTAAGTAGATGATTAGATATTTATGCGTAGATGCTAACTTCACCTTTATATAATTTCTTGCGATAGGAATTTAATTTCATAACATGTATGGACCTAACTACTTAGTAAATGGCAACACATATATTGAATTATTCAAGAGTTACCTATCCATATTTGCGTCAAAATTATTTCACTCTAAGCAGTGTTCATTATAGGGTACAGCCTTACTAGGTGTGCAGAATAGCTTATTAGCAAGTGTATTAATTTTTCATGTAGATACATATGTCATATTTAATTAAACACGGTTCATAAGGCGCAGTTCGTGTGCTAGATTGACAAGCGGTGCTTGTTCGAGCGTGCTCCCCGCCCTCGATCGCAATTACAATCTGATTACTCGACGACAGTGCCGGCGCGCGGCGCCTCCTGTATAATATACTCGGTCCCACTCGACACTCGATATTCGATACCGAGATAACGAGGTCTCCTGCAATTCTCGCCCACTCGACGGCTCAGAGCTCAGACTGACTCGTTCCTGCCGAGTAATTATATCCATTTGTTTATAATGAATATTAATGACGCGCCTCCTTCGTCCGGTGCCTACGATTATGTTTATAAGTATCGGGCTCGGAATAGCAATTATTTTTAATACGGCCGATTATAGTCGTTCGGTCGTAATGAGCTCCGAAATCGTATTTGAACTTTAATTAAATCCGCTACTGTAAACATGAAGCGAAACACTTGTTGTGTCGGCAATTTTTCCCGACCTCGATAACGAGGAGCGACAGTGGGAGTGGGCTCGCATTATCGATGCGCCGGCCGCTAATGTTCCGCGGCAGGCTATGTTTAAACAATTATTGCTCCGCGAATGCGATACGAATCGATGATAATGTTGGCCTCCGTCTGCTGCAATAATAGCCCATTTATCGACTCGGTTGCCATTTCGCCGGGGAATTATTTATTGCCACGCCATAAGAGCGACGTCGCTTTCAATACAATGGAGCCTTTTCGATCGGTGACTGTTTTGTTTAATAAAGTGGAAACTCGGTAAGAGCGCTGCGGGTAAGATAAGCCGAGCGCGGCATGCATAAATAATTCATAAAAGAGCTGGCAGTCATTAATGAAGGTCGGAACCGCAGTTGGGGCGTCCGTTTGGTTTATTTCGCGAACACAATCGCGGTAAAAGTTCATCTCGAGAGTGGTCGGGCGCGCTCGCCGGCTACTTCCTACGGAGCACCTATTTTAACTTAAACGTCTGCTGTACTAACTTTTGTTTTTTATTTTCTTTGTAAGCTTTGAAATAAAAACAAAGAGATAGAGGCCGTTTTATTTTTGGAAACATACTCTTAAAACTGTGGAGTGAAATGCAAACGAAACTAACGTAAAAAAAAGTAGCGGAGTGTCTCATTTCTGTTTAGGTTGAATTTAAAAGAAATTTCTCGAGATATTTTTTAAATGACAAAGGGGCAGCATTAAAATAAATGTCATTGAAACCGCTGACGCCGTCATTGTGTCCGCGGGCGCGGGCGGGCATTGAGAGACAATAAATTGCGGCGAACAACCACGAGCGCATCTGGGTCAGCGCCTTGCACTCTGCTCCCTGACAACCGCTCGGCGACGGATGCTTTCCTGTTCGTTGTTCAATTTTTAATTACTGCTTATTTTGCCTATTTTTCGAATTATATAGCTATATACTTATATTTAATTTATTTATGCAGACAAAATATAAATCACTTTATATCTTTGATATAATTATGTGCAAAGGTTCTGAAATTGACGTGAAAAATTTCATAACTAATAAGTATATTACGGAGAAACTCTCTAATTTTTGTCGTTTCTGTTTAATATAAAAAGTTAGATGTTTAACTTGTTTGTGGAATGAAAGACGAATAGATAAATAAGCAAAATAGTTCACATCTTTATTGAATGGTAGCTAGACGAATAAATACAATATAAACCTAGTAGATTGCAGTTAGTTTACAGTCACAAACAGACCCATCAATTTTATTTATCTGTACACAGTTAGATCCAATAAAATGTCCATATTGTTCACCGTATCTGCCTATGATTTGCGACTTGTAATATTAGTAGCACATGTAGGTACTAATACCTACATATCTTGCTACAGAAAATTTAATATTCAAATTGCTATGTCAAAACTCACAAAACTATGGAACTGCAAAATCGACAATTTCAGTTCAAATTTACGGCACATATTTCTGACTAATGCAAAATTTAATGGCAAATGTTAGCACAAGTGTCGTTGCGATAAGCCTCATCAATTAACACCATTAAATATTTTAAAACAAAATGTACCTAATATTGTATCAAAAAAGTTTTAAAACAATGTTTTGTCACGTTTATAAAATCAGAATAACTGTTGTAAAATGTATGTGTAGTATTAAATGCGGAGCGTAAATTTTGTGGAGCGAAGCAGGAGCAGTGGGAGTAGGTGCGGGACAAATGGAGCGTCACCGCAAGATGCAGCTCCAGATTAAAAGCTCGACCGACTAAACCACGTGAAAATCGCGCAAAAAGAGGAGTCACCCGCGGCATTAGCGGATGAGTGTCGGAGCCATTAGTGCGCCACCCTACCCCCACTCACCCCGAAACCTACCTCTTTTATTTCTCGCGCGGGGATGAACTCCTTAATGACAAACCTTACTATATCTTTTGTGGAGAGCTCGCAAAAGTACGTATTTTGCGGCCCTTTTGTACGCTTCTTTTTATTTCGAGCTTCCCAGCTGCTGTGGGGTTGGAATGTAGAGATTCGTTCCAAATTATTAAGTGTTTATAAAGATGTCTTCTCTTCTGATTGTTTTATTTTTACAACCGTTATCAAAGTGAAGAATGAAGTAATCAAGTGTAAGTGTGATGTATGAGGATGAATATGAAATAAATATAAATAATAAATAATTTTAAAATACAATGCAATAACATAATTAATAACTTTTGTTGAAAACTAAATGACTTCTTCAGTACATAGGATTTTTCAGGATTTGTATCATTAACATCGCGCAACTTATAAAAAAAGACCAAAGCGATATAAGCTCTTTCTTTTAACAAGTCGGTTGATGAAATGAAACAATGATTTAATTCCTAAGTTACATAGAATAAAGCTAAAATGTCTCATATTTTTATAATGAAAATGAAAAGCTTTTCTAGTTTTGGAATAAGATAGCCTTTAATATTATTTACTAGCCAACAAGAAATGTCTATCTAGCTACAAATAAAAAACTGTCACGGCATAATATGTAACAGATATTCCGAGTTGTTGTAATAAAACTTGGAAACAGCCTTCGGGCGTAATGGAGGACGATGGAATGACAGGAAGCGAGGAGTGTAATGTAATTTGCGGTAATTCGGCGCGTCGGGGCATGTTCTCGACACTTGCTCAGTTTATTTCTAAAGCAACAAAATATATCTAGATAGATATATGTTTATGGATATACGATATAGATATCAACGTTTTATGAGTCTCTAGTAAAATTGAAACGTATATTTTTTGACAAAATTACATTTTTTTGGCAGAGTTGTGGTGTGTGGTGCACTAATATGTAGGTGCAGAGACATGTTTCCTACATTGTCCATAAGGATAGCCTCAGATAAACACCGATATTATCTTAGGTTCCTTACAAATATACCCAATATACAAATAGTGGCAGTGGTCTCTTACCATCACGTGCTCTGCATGCTCGTTTGCAACTTTTTTATAGTTTAGTTTAATTTGTACTTACTTGAACTGAAAAATCTTTTAAGTAACATTGCGTAGATTTGGAGACAAACTTTAAAAGTAGTATATTTTTTTAGAGAGACTAAACATATTTATAAGGTTAAAGGTTTTAAATGTCAGGTGTGATTTATAAATTCCAACAATGCAAAATTTTATTATCCACACGGCGATCGGGCTGAACGGTGGGAAGTGCCAAATGTAATTTGTGGTGTCGGGTGCGTCGCGGCGTGTTCGTGTCACTTCCCTATCGCTCCAAACCCAACAACACATTTTATTTCAAATTCATTTGACAACTTCACAATTCATTGTTTTGTTTTGTTTTGTTTTAAATTGATAATAATAAAACAATTGAAAGTGTTAATTTTTTGGTTTCATATGTTTTTTAGTAAAATGTGTATGATGGAGTAAAATAGAAAATGGATTTGCGAACATGTTATTAAATTGCTCATTATTTATTCATCTATTTCATCACAGAGACAAATATATCAACATCTTATGCTTAAACTTTCTTCGAGCTGCTTACATGACAGATAGTCTCAATAAAATACACATTCCTACATAACTAAATATATATACGAGTAGGTATAGTCCCTCTGTTGGTACGGATCTAATTATTTATACCTACTCAGTAAATTTGATTAATATTTTGCAAATAAGTTTTCGCGGAAATACCAGAATAACAGGAAATAAACGTTCACTAATTTAAAATGTGTAAAAATAGACTTAGCCGTTTACGACATTTAAATAGTCACACTTTAATATTTAAAATATCTATATTAATTTATTTTCAGTCTATTAATTCGTTATCTAACGAAAATGTGTTCTAAATCAATTTGTTCTAATCTTTTTAAAAGGTACTTTTATAGGTTTTTACAAAATACAAAATACAAAATGATTTATTGACATAACAAGTTGTACAAAATACATGTATAGACCGTCGTTGGGGCACCCTTTTAAGTAAACATATACCTGTGCCAGGACGCCCCGCTCTTCTGTATCTTACAAAATGATTACTTAGTGTGTACAATTTGTTTATGAACAATTAATTTGCTAAATTATATTATTAATTTAATATACAATTTTTAATTAACTTTTGCGTTTGTGTGTGTCTGAAATATACTTCCTCAAGATACTTTTGTAGTTAAATTAAGCGATAAAAATTTTTGAATACCACATAATATGTAAAACCGGTGTGAAATATCAAAGTTGCCGCAAATTAATACAATTAATCTTAATTAGTATCACGTGGAACTGGTTTATCTCTTATCGGTATCAGGATTGGAATATTAATATGCAAACTGCTCAAACGTCTATATTATACAACAAACGGCTCGCATCTATTTGGCTTTGGGATGAATCTAGTCAATCAATCTTAGAGAAACGGTGCGTACGGATTTAATTAATATCTAGTTGCTACGCTACAAAGAACTAATTACGACGTTATATTGGGATTAAAATTAGAACTTCATTAGAAAACTTGAATGCCAATCTTAACAATTTTGATCGAAAATTACGTTATAGTATGTTAGTTAAAATCTGTTTCGTATATTAGTAATTTATAAGTTCACTTATGAAATTATCAGAGGCATTTAAATAATATAGGTATTTAATTTCACTAAAATATATGACGTGTTAATAAAGAGTAGACGGCGTTTTGAGCATTTATACATGAAGTACAACTTTTATATTTTTTGTTAGTAATATAAAAAATAATTTGTTTCGGAGAAGCTATGTTAACTTAAAAGTTTTAATTTTAATACCATAGCTACATGTAGGCATAACTTACAAATACAGGAATAAAGTAATGGATGCAAGAAAAGACTAATGAAGGTATAAATGAAGGTATGAAAGAAAAAAGAAGTCCATGAATGTTGAATTGAATATTGGATGTATATTGAAAAGGCGATAGAATGAGTGAATAAA
>DWLZ01000278.1:0-11532 GCA_018251995.1 Urbanus velinus | reverse complement strand
TTTCTTCTCATTAAGGAGAAGATTATTTACACTAAACCAATGTACAATCTTCGAGAGAGCATTGTTTACTTCGTCAAAATTGTTCAACTGTCTTTTTAATTTAAATAATAGAGAGGTGTCATCTGCAAACAATACAATCTCGTGGTTATCTTCTACATAGAAGGGTAGATCATTAATGTATATTAAGAATAAGAATGGTCCGAGTATCGAACCCTGTGGAACGCCCATTGTAACAGAAGCTCCGGGCGATTTTGTGTTATTTATCATAACCTTTTGAATTCTATTGTTTAAATAAGAAGTCAAAAGGTCGAGAGCCTTATTCCTAATTCCGTAGTGATGTAATTTCCTGACCAGGGTGTCATGATGGACACAATCAAAGGCCTTTGACAAATCACAAAATACACCAAGGGCATCATGCGAGCTATCCCAGGCCTCAAACACATGTTTCAATAATAAAATTCCTGCGTCTATAGTAGAGTGATTCCTTCTAAAACCGAACTGATTGTCGTGGAGTATTTTGTTATCAGCAAAATACTTGAGCAGATCATTTAAAATTACTTTTTCAAAGATTTTACTTATCGTTGGTAGTATAGAAATAGGTCTAAAATTTGTCGGGTCAGAAGTACTACCAGATTTAAAGACGGGAATCACTTTACTTTGCTTCATCAGGTCAGGAAATACACCATAAGTAACACAAGCATTGAACACAGTGGCTAAATGCGGTGCAATAAGATCGATAATATAGGACACGGCTTTAACAGAAAGACCCCACAGGTCTGCCGTTTTTTTCCGATCAAGGCTGTTAAAAGTATTAATGATATCTGTCGCATTTACCCCTGAAAATTCAAAGCCCATATCACGTTCATGTACACATTGTTTGAGTAACTCCAGAGCAGAAGTAGAGGATGACTTCAGTGTTTCTGTCGCTGATAAGGCTATATTACTAAAGAAGTTCTCAAACTCTGAGGCAACCTCTAGATCCCCTTTTACATCTATGTCATTTATTTTTAAATTATAATGCTTTTGAAATAGTAAATTGTTATTAGTCTCACTATTAATTATATTCCATGTTGTTTTAATCTTGTTTGTAGATTTTCTTATCCTATTTCTTAAATGTAAAGACTTAGCACAAGCACATACCATCTTAAAAGTTTTAGAGTATTTTTTTACATATTCTTTAAATGAAGCATCGTGATTATAAGATTTTTCATAATATAAGTCATATAATTTGCTTCTACTTACATAAATACCTTTAGTTGCCCATTCACTAAATTTTGCACGTTCACCACTTAAAGTCTTCGGCTTAAAAACTTTTTCAAATTCACCATTGATCAGATTAAATATCGAATTATATAATACATCAGGGGTGTCGTGAGTATCGTGATTAGACAACAGAGGCATTTTTTGTTCCAAATTGCTTCTAAATAGTTCTAGACGGTCATTGTTTACAGGAACAAACTTAACCTCCCCTCTTTTAACCTTATTGACTTTTCTAGGGAAAACCGCTAATTGCCCGCAGTGATCTGAATCTAAGTAATTTATGATTGATGTATTAAGGGGCTTTAAATTTGTGAATATATTGTCTATACATGTTGAACTAGTAGCGGTTATCCTAGTTGGTTCTTTAAAAATATTGTATAAATTATATGACTTAAAAAGCAAGATAAGTTTACTCGTTTGGGTTGTATTTTCTAAAATATTAATGTTAAAATCTCCACAAACAACAATTCCCTTATTTGATCTGGTGGCTTTGAATAAAACCTCTTCCATTAACTCTTCAAATTTCTCATAAGGTGCAATAGGGGGTCTATATACGCTAACAACTAGGAACTGTTCAAATTCTATACACGATATTTCAATAAGTCGCTCAACAGATAGGTTCACAATATCCCTCCGTTCAATAAATTTAAAATTTTTGTTGACAATAATGAGGGAACCACCACGAATCATATTTTTTCTGCTGAACGAACTGCCAACCTGATGCTTACAAAAATTTAACATGATTTCATCGGCTTTCAACCAGTGTTCAGTAATGCATAAAATATCTGTGTTACTATTTTCCAAAAATAGTTCTAGTTCTAGTTCTTTGCTTGTAATGCCTTGAATGTTTTGATGCACTAGGCTGAACGACGAAGATTTTGAAACATTTTTTTGAATATTATTATTGCAAGAGGTTGTCTCTATTGTCTTATTATTTAATTTAAATTATTTATAATGTCACAATTGGCCAATATAATGGCAGAATTAATGTCAATATTAATTGACTGCTCAATAGAAGCAGCCCTGTTAGCCAAGTTCTTGGCTGAGATATCAATAAAATACGATAGCGAACCAGCTATTTGTCGTTTTATATATTTGGTAAGATAATATTTATCTTTAGTCAAATAAAAATATTTAACATAATTGTTAAACTCAATTATATGAAATTTATTATTATTATTATTAGAAATATTTTGACATGTCAACGTATTTAATGTCATATTAAGCTTATATCTATAATTATTTTCTACCTGTGACAAGTTTTGACTGTAAGGAAATGTAAACATTATTATTTTATCTACTTTTAAATTGTTTAAGGAATTGTAGTAGTGTAACAACGTCTTTTTGTTAACATTTCCTCTATCACCTATTAGAATAATTAATGTTGAGTGGGCACTGAAGTCGTGAGTCAGAACTTTGTCCATAATATTATTAAAAGATAAACCAGGCATGCAGTAGTTGATTACTGCATGGTCGTTGCAATAGTTTGACAAAAGATGACCCATGTCCTCACCCATTTCATCGCTAAATATAACTATATTATTTTTAGTATTTCTCTCTGTCTTTGATGACATACAGTTTAATATTTGAGAACTATTAGCGGTAGTTATATCTGATGCGCTAGAGTCGCATTTCGGCAGTGAACAATGCGATGATAACGAGATATTGGTGTTATCTAGATAATTAGTTTTCTCGGAAGCATTGCCTGCAATTAGCTCGTTCATTGCCAAAATGTACTCCTTTAATTGGTTTTCCGATTGATCGTACTTTGTAGTTATTGACTTTAATTTTTCCTCTAGGCGATCAATCTCACATTGAAATTTTCTTGTGTCATTTTTATGTTTCAATGTGTTACTTTTCAGTTTAGAGGCATACATATCTAATCTATCTATCAGCTGTAGACGTTCTCTATTTAGTTTTACATTTTTAATGAAAAATCTGTGTTTTTTTATAATCCTTTGTGTTTTTTTAATATATTTATTTATTTTTACATATTTTTTAAGTTTGTTTTTGCTACATTTAAGCTTACTATCTGTAGTGAGCGTGTTATAACTATCATTAGTTAGGTCAATTGTGACTACAGGTTTTGAGTTAAATGTAGCAGAAACCATGTCTGGGGCCCCGGTTACCAGCTCTTCAAAGAGGCTTTGGTTCAACGTTGCAGTGTGGAGGTGTTTATCGGCTTCTAATTGGGAAATTTGAGTATGAGCCTCTTTTAATTGATGTTGTAATAAATCAATGCGGCATAAGGCCTTTTCATATTCCAAGCTGCATTCATTGAAGCCGTCCACCACAAGCTGCAGCCGGTCCCGCTCATTTATTGCATCACTACAAGTGTTATGTAACTCTGACATTTCTAATTTTAATTTTTTATTAACATTAAGGACGTCTAATAGTTCTCTTTCATTATCATCTCTTTCCCTGTTTAGTTCCTCGCACAATTGCTTTACCGACTTTAGTTCGCTCAACGCTAGCTGAAGTTTATTTTCGTCCTGCCGAGCTAATGCTCTACGAGTCATCATGTTGGTGCAAATTACGGTAATAAGGTACTAAAACTATTAAAAGCAGAACGAAAATTGCACTCAAGCAGAACGAAAATTGCACTCAGGAACAAAACTGAAAAAGATTACAGGCTTATTATAAATTAAGAACAGAAAAAAAATATATATGCCACAGGAGAAAATAGAAATAATATAATAAAGTATTAAAATAATAAAATGGCACAATGTTTCCTCAGAAAAAAAGAAGGGAAAAAAAATATATATATATTAGCAGGGGATTTGAACCCACGTCTTACGAATCTGATGTTATATATCAACAGTCCTTACACAACACACCACGTATGCTTATGAGTAAATCGCGAAAAATGTAAAGTGATCTATCGAGTTGGGAAGTACTGTTAACATTCGTTTTAAAGACACCCTCAACTTATAACAATAGTCTTACTTCAACAAACTAATTCTTAAAATTGTTTTATAATCAAGTTTTGCAAGCACAATTGGTAATTCAACAATATATAATGATGATTTTACACCAGTCACGTAAACTTTAATCACTGTTCACTTCTTCTTTCAACGATTTTATTTGAGTTCCATATACTCCGCCGTCACTATAGTGTATTACTTAATTGCTATTGTTACACTACTTTTCGACACTTGATAACACTTACTCGAAATATTTATAGACTAACAATCGTTATTAAGTAACATTTAGGTAAATTAAGGGTGTATTCAATTATTTTAAAGTAAATTTCTGAGGAACCAATGTTACCACGACAGCTGTCAACTGTCAAGGAATAGGATAGGTGTGGCGGTGGTGCCGCCGGAGTCGAACCACAGAGTTCTACCACCTTCAAAACTTTCACATAATAGCCCCATTTATGTATGTTAATGCATCCACTTATTTCAAAAGCCATTAAAAGTCATTCCTTGTACGCTTAAGTAGTTTTACGCGTGAGTGTTTTTTGGTATTGTATTGTCTCGGATCGTACGAGTGCAGTCGCCACTGATGACATAAAGATACTCTAAGTGCAGTTGCGACAGATCTAGATCTAGGTCGCGTGCGAAAACTAGGCTCACCATTTTACACTATAAAATAAAATACAAAATTCTTTATTGGAGACGATAAACGAAAACCAAATATTATTACTTTAGGTATTGGCATTTATTTGGTCATCTATACTTCTAACAAATAAATAAAATTGAAATGCCTGTTTGTGATTTCAAAATAACAATTTTTTACTCAATGCATATGAAAGTATACACGATACCTATAACGAAAATTATGTCTGTCTGTCTGTGTGGCTAAGCTAATCTTCTAAACGGCTGGACTGATTTTGACGGGACATTCATTGTAAGATAGCTGAAGATCTAAGGCGTAACATGGGCTAATTTAATTTTTGAAAAATCCATTAGCGCGCGCGCCACACGTATGCGCGCGCCGTCGCAGGGGAACGAGATGACATTTATGTTTAAATATGTATTCTTTTTTACTTTACGCGGGAGAAACCGCGGGGATCAGCTAGTTACTTATAAATTCAAAGACTACACTAATGTTCTTGCTGTCTTAGTCAAACATAACTTTGTGGTTTGTGTACGTCGTAGCATTTGTAACAGATCGTTAAGCAACGCTGGGCGCGGTCGGGCGTCGGATGGGTGACCGCTACCTAAACATGCGTACTTCCGTGCGCATTAAGCTGTCGGTCCCGGTTGTTTTATATATAGGTACAAGTAGCAAAAGAGGTTCACTTGATGGCTACTACCATCCATGGACATCTGCAATAAACCCAATTAATAGTTTTTTTTTATTTTATTAGAAGTATTAGTAGCTTTTCCTCGCGGCTTCGCACGCGTTAAATTACATATAAACCTTCCTCTTCAATCACTCTCTCTATTAAAAAAAACCGCATCATAATCCGTTGCGTAGTTTTAAAGATTTAAGCATACATAGGGATATAGGGACAGAGAAAGCGACTTTGTTTTATACTATGTAGTTATGTAGTGATGCGAATGTCTATTTATTCGTTTGTGTGTTTTTTGTAACACCTTCACGCTTTAACTATTTAAGTGATCGTTATGAAATTTTGCACACACATTGCCTGGGGTCCGGAAAAGGACATAGAGTACCTTTTATCCCGAAAAAATATACTACTTCCCAGGGATAACAAATAAAACTTTGTGTACAGCGAAGCCACGTGTTAAAACTAGTATTATAATAAATTTTACATATATTCTGAGATAAAGATCTGACAATATCTGATATTTTTATGCTTCTATACAATCACGCATCCATATAAGTATATAAATATGTAGATACTCGTATATCAATAAAACGTTTCTAAATCTATTATTGTTCTTTAAGCAAGTAGTAAAACTAACAAAGTTATAACCAACACTGACGTTGTTATGACAACGTAAAGAATTAGTGCACGGCTCAGTTACACTAAACAGCTACCATTACTGTTGGCATCATTCCACTATTGAACAGTAAAACCGACAGTAAAATGGTGAGAAATAAACAGTAACTAAAATGAACGCTTCTGATAAACATGTCTTTCAATCTGACGTTCGAATACTCATGTAATAAAGTGCGAGAAAAAGTATAAGTGCTTGACCAGACTGCACGCGTGAGGACGGCGCGGGTGCGGCGCAGGCGCGGCGCGGCGATCCAAACGTATGGAATCCGCTCGCCGCTCCCGCGAGCTTTGGGTATTCGAGATTCCATACGTTTGAGTAAGTCACGCCGCGCCCGCGTGTGCAATCTGGGCAAGCATTAAGGATTCCGATTCATATAATAATTCGATTTTTTTATGTAATGAATCGAATGGCACTACTCCTTCTCTTCCCGTGGATGTACGATAATGACATGTGGATGTACGGTGATGCGCACTACTCGCCGACGGATGAAGTTCCATCAACACCAACTGGACTCGTGGCGGTCCTCCACAGCCCGGTTTGCACGCTCCTTTTTGCTACGGACGTGCAAGATGTGGAATGAACTTCCTCCCGAGGTATTCCCGGAGCGCTATGATATGGGGCTCTTTAAAACAGGTGCAAAAAGAGCTCTTCTTCAAAGCCGGCGATGCATTGGCGACTCCTCTGGTGTTGCAAATGTTCATAGGCAACGGTAACTACTTTCCATCAGGTGGCCCGTCTGTCCTATTGCTAGGTTATAATATATAAAAAAAATGTATGACAACTAAGGGACAAAATCCATAAGATGGGCAAAAGCGTCTTCCACAAACATGGCGTCTTCCTATGTAACACGCACGCGCACGCATGGCAGGCGCGGTGACTATTAGCAAAAACCCTAATGTTTAACCATTTGAATGGTGGTAAACAAGTACGGACCAAGTATGATTGACGAGGTATCATCTCACCGTGAGCGTGAGGTAGTTCTTCGTTTCAATGAATGGGTATTTAATTGGCATATTGTTTAATTGGCTTAATTGGCATGCCGGTTAATTTACACTTTGGTCAAGTAGTGGCAGATTAGATGATCAACTTTAGACAGACTCTCTTCTAGCAGTTGATAATTAGCAACGATTACTTATCATCATCGTTTGCTTCTTACATCTTAACACCATTTAAATGTCTGCTGAAATAAAATAAATAAATAAATAACGCATCACACTCATAGCCCCACACTAGGATTCCGTGTCGTGGGTGCCATGGACCACACACAAGACAAGGACACACACCCAGACCAAGAACAGAAATTTAAACTCGTCATTCAAATTTCCGCCTCGCTGGGAATCGAACCCAGGACCCTCGGATCAGCGCTCCGGCGTTTTGAACATTGCGCCATCCGGGTCGTCACCTGGAACAATTGAACCGGAACTCTTCCATATCCGTATATTAATCATAGCACCATGCGAGTTATAAAACTTCATGCAATTCGTAAAATTTAATTACTTTTTATTCCAAGAACTTTGAGTATAAAAGTGAAATAAGCATTGAAAATAAACAAAACGAGTGAATTATGTTCCCGCGGGAATATCACGACTTTAATACAGACGTGTAGGTGTGATTGTTTCGACGTGTGAATCCAGATTGTTTGTCTATTTTGGAAATCAAAACATGACTATTTATTCTACTAATGTCTTTCAGTAGAGCGTGGAAAATGGAATCACTCGTAATTAGTTTATTTCTGCACGAAGTTTGTATATAATTACTTGCCGCAACCCGTTTTTTTCCCACTGCTGGGCACGGGTCTTCTCTCACAACTGAGAAAGGCTTGGAGCATACTCCACCACGCTGCTCCAATGCGTGTTAGAGGGGATACAGGTTAGTGGCCAACCCGTGTCGAAAGTTTTCAAAGGCCTCTGAAATGGTGTACGATACGTTTGCTATCCAAGGATTACAACCGGAAGCGACAGCTTAACGTGCCCTGAGAAGCACGGAAACGCGCACGAAATTTTGCCACTAGCGGTCACCCATCTATCTACCAACCGCGCCTGATGTAACTTAACTTTGTAGTCAAAGCAGAGAGGGTTCTACCACCTTCAACTGTGTGACAACGTCTCCTTTGTAACACAGTTTCATACGCGACGGTGACTTTTCAATGGGTGGTCCGCCTTGCTACTAGATTTTGTGATATAATAAAAAGATAAAATAAATATAAATATATTATAATTATTATAATTGCACTTCTTGCACGTGTACTCATTTAATGTACTTATGTATAAGTTTTTCTTTTGTTTTAAACTTTGATAATAGGACTAACCGTTTCTCTTTTGTTTCCAAAGTTGATAATACATAGTAGGTACATATTAGGATCGTATTTACGACGTCTATTTTCGGGGATAACGATGAAAAGTACGTTTTAAATACACAAATATATCAGGTGTCACATGGGAACATCGTGGCTTTAATTCGGACGTTCGTACGAGCTCATTTTGACGTTCAAATCCGGACACAATCCTCCGGGGAAATTGTCAGCGAAATAAAACACGAGTAATTATTGCGATTGCACGGAATGGAACCGCGTATTTAATAACTGAATTTGTATAGATACGGTTGAGTTGAGGTTTATTTAGGTCGCAAGATGCTTTGAGGTTTTTAAAATGAGAATATTTTGCAAATCTTCTTTTCATTCTTTTTTTTCTTGTACAGCTATAATAACATCTTTTGTAATTGTTCCCGTACTTTAATATGTAGGAACTATTTGTTGTTAGTAAAAGCTAATATGTAGTTTAGTTTTGTTCTGTTTTATTTAAACCAGATGTTTTTAAAGTATTTTATTGAAAGATACATAAACACAGTAACACACGCATGTGCCTTTGCTACAAAACATATGCAAACACTTAAATTCCGAAGATAAATCTTAATGTAACATTTTGTCTAGCCGGGGATTGAACTTTAAACCAGTGATAGCAAGTGTGTATAAGTGAGGTCAACGTTGTGTACGTAGTAATAGTGATGACTCACTATCACTATCACTACTGATGTGATGATTCACTGTGATTCGTCTGATAGTGATGATTCACTATCACTACGTTGTATAAAATAAATTCCCTTTCCGCTGTCTGTCGATATGTACATTTAGATCTTTTAAACTATGCAACGGATTTTGATGCAGTTTTTTAATAGAGTGATTCTAGAAGAGTTTATAGGTAAAATAAGATCCATTATACAGTAGAGAAGCGTGCGAAGCAGCGGGCAAATGCTAGTTAGTAAATAATCTAAATATTTTGATGACAATGATGATTTAGGTCATCTATTCAGATATTTCAAATCAATGAAGCTTAGTTCATTAGTTCCTAAATATCCAGTCCCTTTTGACCTTTAACGGCTATTATCATTATGTCCTAGGATAATTTTAGGACGAGCCCTTTATTGTACAAACGTGACGGGGCAACATTGCTGCTGAGTCACAAGGCTTACCTAGCCCTTTAGCCCTGGGATTTTGCGATTATCCTTTATCGTTGGACATATTGCTAAGATTATCTGCCCTCTGAGAATTTCAGGTGATTTTACACGAGTTATATCGGGAGTATCTGCAATAAAGATATTAAAACTGCGTATCGTGTCTGTTACATACTCCTAATTATTCTAAACTAGTGACCCGCCCCGGCTTCGCACGGGTGCATTGCAAATACTAAATATACTACAGAATAAACTGATGTTATTATACATATAAACCTTCCTCTTCAATCACTCTATCTTTAAAAAAACCACATTAAAATCCGTTGCGTAGTTTTAAAGATTTAAGCATACATAGGGATATAGGGACAGAGAAAGCGACTTTGTTTACTACGTAATAATTTGAAGACTAAAGATGTATACGTAAACATACATACATATTCGCTCACACGCCTGAGCGCATACACATAAGCACGCACATCGATGCGCGCACAATTCCAAACATTTTAAAATTTGATCCCTTTGTGTTTCGACTGCGACGCCATCTCAGAGATAACAAAAAATGCCTAGTCGATTTTGGATAGAATTCTAAATTTATCTGAATCACAGATGTCTCTTAGCGACAAGCAAACAAGAGTTTGACATATAAAAAAAAGGAAAAAAAATCAACTATAACATCAGTAAAACGGTGTGGTGCACGTACCGCCCACGTCGCGCAGCTGGTGGATGCCGGGCACGGCGCCGATCTTGTCCACCTCGTCCAGGAACACGATGCCCGTCTGCGCGCGCTCCACGCTGACACACGGAAATAACGATTAGTGACGTTTTCATTGAAAATAATTTATGGGTTCAATGCATGACACCCATAATTAATTCAAAAATAAATAAATCACGTAATTAATTTTAAAAAATTATAACAAAAAATTTCAATTGATTGCTATACAAGTAGATAATATTGAAGTGTCTCTACGTTATCTATACAAATAAATAAAAATGAACTGTCTGTTTGTGATTTCAAAGTAACAATTTTTTGCAATTATTTTTTTTTGTTTGTATGTCTGTCTGTCTGTTTGTTTGGCTGAGCTAATCTTCTAAACGGTTAGACCGATTTTGACGGGACTTTCACTGAAAGATAGCGGAAGTTCTAAGGCGTAACATAGGCTACTTTAATTTTTTTAAAGTCGATTAGCGCGCACGATACGACGAAAAAATACACGATATCTATAACAAAAATTAGAAAAAATTGTCTGTTTGACCGAAGCAATCTTCTAAACGGCTGGACCTACTTTGACGAAACTTTCACTGGAAGATAGCTGAAGGTTTAAGGCGTAACATAGGAATATCTAGGCTCACTTGAAGTTAGCGTCCTGCAGCAGCTTGGCGATGACGCTCTCGATGTCCTCGCCCACGTAGCCCGCCTGCGTCAGCGTCGTGCAGTCGCAGATCGCGAACGGCACGTCCAGGCACTGCGCGATCGTCTGCGCGAGCAGCGTCTTACCTGGGGACCGACACACACATAAACACTATATAATTCAAAATCAATTACTTCATAGCTACTATAAGCATAATTTTAATGAGCCTTTTGTAGTTCGACCCCAGCGGAACTCCCGCCCCACCAACTTTTGCATCATAACGACAATGGCAGGTAGGAAGGAAGTCAACCTCAGGTAAGACTATTCTTGTCTAGGTATGATTGCAGATGTCCATGACATGTGTCATAACAGTGGTCACTAATCATTAGATAGATGGGTCGCATCCTTGTTCGCTACTTCATAAAAATATCATCGTTTAATCATAACTTGAAGCAACGTCAATACATATGTACATCGGAGTTGAAGGTGGTAGAACTCTATGTAGTTCGACTCCGGCGGCACCACCGCCACACCTATTTCTACCTTATAACAGTAGT
>DWLZ01000277.1:0-11573 GCA_018251995.1 Urbanus velinus | reverse complement strand
GTTGTAATACCAATTTATGAATATTTAACATTAAAAAATAATTAATATTCATAAAATACATATAAGTGCTATATATATAGCACTTATATATATATAGCACTTATATATGTTATACATATACACTGTATTACGTGTGCTATTAAGCCGGAACTCAATGTTCCTCAACTGGCCAGTAAAATACCGGCTCAACTACGCGACATTTTCCATAACCACTAAACCATAAACCGTCATTTTTCATCTCCGAATTCTTTCCTCTACATCGTGTTTCTACATTTGAGAACAACTGGCCTAGAACCACTGATCCTTGCAAATGAGCGGTTGACTGATGCAACACATTTGTTTGGACCTCGTTTGTTAACCCCCCGCATGAAATTACCAACATTACGCCCACGATCGAGTTTATTAAATTGGTCGTTTTGGCCCCGACTGCGCCGAATTTTTGAGATAACGCCGGCAGGCACAGGGTTGATGACATGTTACGGGCCCTATTTACGACAATGGGTTAGATTGCTTTCTAGATTTAACTAGGAGTTAATTTTAACGCGGTTTAGGAAGTCGTTTTATTAAGTTAACGGCGTTTAGTTCACAACTTGACTATAATAAGGAGTAATGATTTAAGTTGTTTTAACGTAACGTGTACGTTGTATACCTGTAATGATTTGAGCTTAATAATACAAAACCTTTCAAAATTTGTCTAGGTTCTTTAAGTCAGCGGTCGGCAACCTTTTGGCAGGCAAGGGCCACGAGGTGGCAAAATATACTAAAGACGGGCCACACTTGTGATATACACCTAAGAAGCCCAATATACATATGGTCATATCGTTAGTTCATGCATTTATTTTGATATTTATAACTTATTTACTAAAGATCAACGGGCCGCAAGTAAGACGTCGGCGGGCCGCATGCGGCCCGCGGGTTGCCGACCGCTGCTATAGACTATCCATGTGACGGAGCAGTTACCATTGCCATCTGATGTCCAGTAGGACCCAGGTTTGATCCCGGCCAGATCTGAATTATGAATTTTGATTACTGTTCCAGGTCTGGGTGTTTTTGTAATTGTGTCTTTGTCTGCCTAGGGCATCCACAACATAGGGGAAAATCTATTTCATTAAAAATTACATGTTGTCTAGCTTATAAATAAACATAAGTACTTAATCTATACAAGTTCAAGTGTCAAAATGTCTACTTGTCAAGTGTCTATTTGTGATTTCAAATAGCTATTTTTTTCTTAGTGCATATGAAAGTATACACGAAACCTATAACGATAATGAAATTAAAAATATTATCGTCTGTGTGTTTGGCTGAGCTAATCTTCTAAACGGCTGGACCATTTGTTGGAGGTCTAAGCGGTTTTGTGGGGGAGCAAGTTGACATTTATGTTTAAATATGTATCCTTTTTACTTTTTAAAAGCGAGTGAAACCACGGGGTACAGCTAGTATAAAATAAGGTTGACATAAAGTTGCAAATCATATATCTAAGAAAGCATAAATTACTCATAAAATACCTACAGCAGAGGAAAAAGAAATATGAAACTAGTTAACTATAAAGTAATTTGACTCAACTCCTTTGCAATACAAAAGAAAACTAATTTTACCAATTCAGCCAAAAAGAAGGCAAATTCAAAATAATAGTTACAATTTATTGAAGTCTCCCAAAAAATATACAAAAATGTAAATGTCTAATTCACAACTTATTGCAGAATTTCTATTGTCTCTTTTCTTTAAAAAAAAAATTTTGTATAAGTATTGTTCATATAATTATAGCAATCAGGTCGTTTTGCCTTAAATATTTTAATAATACAGTGATTAAAAGAATTAGTCATAACAATGAGTGATACAATACTTAGAAACATTAAAGTGTGTATTTAAACATTTTAGCATCTTACACATTTTTACGTTAAATAGATATCTTTCACGTACGTACACCTTGATAAAACTATTCAAAAATTAGGCTAAACCTGATGATAAGGATCGATTGATCGTAAACAAACATTCAAACAAAGAAACGTTATATCGATAACATTCGATACTCACTCGTAGTCCCTAGCTTCGATATGCTTCACAGGGGAGCTCGGCCCGTTTGACTGATCCGACTCCTGCAATACGAACAATTTTTACAATAAAAATGCTTTTGGTAACAAAAAATTCTATCAATAATTATTATATTTACCATTTTCACTCCGTATTTTCAAGTAAAGAACATTTTTACTACGAATATTACAGTGATAAAACTGTCCTTTTAATACATGGTTGTTAATTCCGGACACTCGTTTTACTTATTTTGTAATACACTTCTTTTAGTAATAAAAATAGGTGCACAGATTTTATGTGGCTCGATTGAACCTTGACTTTGATGTGATGTGACAGTTCACTTGATTTGGCTTACAACTGACATTGACAGAAAGTAATACCTTTCGTTCGATAGACACGGAGTATGGGTAATTTTTGTGGCGTTGGAACGGAACGTAAATCATTATTTTCCATATTATTTTATGAACAACAATTTGAAGCTTAAATATATTTTACACATATAGTAGCTCAAATAAGTGAGGTATAATGTAATAATATTCATTTTTACATATTTTTATTTCCTAAAATTGGAAACAAAAGAACGAATTACCTTTATTTTTTTTAAAGAAGTAACAATAAAAACATATTCTTTAATTAATATGAATTAAAATTTTAGAACTTGTAAAATATTTTTAATTTTTAATGTTGGTTGACTAATAAACCAAGCCAACCCAAAACTACAAATGGATGGTGGAATGAAACCAATAAACAGCCAGCCAACAGGCTACAAAAGATTGAAAAGTTTGTCGTAGCTAAATGTAATGTAATCTTTAATCTGTGGATCTATGAATCTTTCTCTTTTTAGCTAACGAACGCGCTCGTTTGCTGCGTTTTTGAGTATTTGATATGACTGCTAAACAAGTTTTATACTCTCGGTTAATGTAATTTGATGCTCGCGGAGAGATTGATGTATATCGGTTACCATGCATTCGTCGAAGAACGCAACAATGGTGTGTAATGTATTAACCGTTACTGTGTTGATGCGCGCAGCGAGATCGCAAGCGCCGAGCCTTCTTCGATGACCATAAGCCACAACAATGATCGCCAACCTGCCGCTGCTCTTCGCCAACGGCAGCCCCACGGGGCTGACGTCGATCACGGCCGGCGAGCTGGAGAAGTTCATCACGTTCATGGTGACATGTTCCTGGGGTCACGACACGGTGAAACACATCCGCAAGCCGCCGTGGTGGCCCAAGGACGTCGAGTTCTCTCATCCGTTCATCCGGCCCGGTGAAGTGCCGGACGACTGGGAGATAAGGCTGAAGAAACTCGTAAGACGCTGCTATGACTTCCACAAGAGTGCGTTCCTGCTGGTGTTCTCGGCGCAGCTGTCTCGTTACCCGCGTAAACGGCTCAGGTACGTGGACAACCGCGACCACACCACGTCCGTGTACTACCGCCCTAGTGGCCGGCTCCTGGTTACGTTTCGGAACGAGAACATGCACTACGATCGCCCTGCCGAAGACAAACCTGTAGAAGCCCCTGACCCTCACATCAAGGCCACGGACATATACCTCTGTGACAACTGTGACAGTCATTTTGATAACTTGGAAGTGTTAAAAACTCATGAGAGGCTATGTAACAATGAGACAGTGCCGGTGACTTCTATTAGTGGTGGACTTACAGACTTTCTTTCAGCCTTGAAGTTGCAACGTGTCGGTGAAGTTCCAGAAGTGAAACCGTTAGAGAGTGAAGCTGACAATCGACCCCGTAACGCTAGAACTGCTGCCAACATTGACCGGGGTCCTCCATATCCGTTCTCATCCCTTGCATACATGAAAAATTTTAAAACGAATATGCAAAGGGATTTGAGTCACTCAAGGGAGAGAATTGAAAGATATTGTTGCACGACAGTAGTGACGACCACAAACTTTAGTAAAAATTTAGGTAGCAAATTTAAATCAAATCAATTTCCGGTGAGGTACAGACGGCCTATAGACTATTGGCACAGGACACACACATTCCCTCACCAGAGGAAAAAAAAAATACTCGACGTAAAGGGTCAACTGTTACTGTTCAAATGTAGACCCTTATCTGTAAATATTAAGAGAATGTCGATGGAGAGCGTCCAGGAATATATAAATAACTTAAGAAAGGAGGCCGAGAGCAGACGAAAGGAAGAAGAAAAGGACATTCTGTTCGTTGACGGTCTTGAAACTGAGCAGCCCATGGACACGGAGTTGAAGAGTTGTGATCCACTGAAACGTGTGGAGGAGGAGTGTGAAGTGATAGACTTGTGTTCGGATGACGAGAGTGCTAGTGTGAACGAGAACTGTGACCCGAAGGCGGGGGTGGCGTGCGTGGTGCGCGGCGGCGCGGTGCTGCGGCGCACGGCCGCCACGCCGCAGGCGCTGCCGGCGGAGCCCTGCGGCGCTCGCCAGCGCCCCCTGCCCTCCGTACTCATGCAGCCCCGCCCTGTCATTCTCATTGCACACTCGCTCAATAACTTGCAGACTATATCCCTAGAATGAATGCATGTATTAGCCTCTACTGATTTATTTATTACTGTCTTCATGATTAAATATTTTAATGTTCCATTGGTCTGTTTTATTTCAGAGGTGCGTTAATGAAAATTGTTCAGTTAATTGAGTTTTGTTCTGCTTACGTAAAATGGCGGACAGATGTCATGAAATGGCTGGTGTATGTCAAAATGGCGGAACTGAGAAAATGGTGGTATGTACGTTTATAAATTGATCACTAATTTTCAGCGACACCTTTTTATTTGGGTATCTTGAATTATATTATGGTAATGAAAATTACAAGAGATACTTTATAGATAATGTAGGCCAACATTAAAAGAAGCATAAAAACATTGAAAGAAGGGAGTACACCAAATAAAAAAAAATGTATACATTGATCCATCATGGCCCATTGCAGACCACTCTGCTTCAGTACAATTACTGCCTGATAGGGGTATATAAAGTACAAATTACAATATTAATTTAGAATGTATACTTACTATATATTAATATTATTTGCCATACTGGACCATTGAGAACCATGTCTCGGAAATCCATGATTTACGACATTTCAAATATTGTACAACTGTGTTGCATTAGTTATTTCAAAATATAACAAACATGCTAAAAATGCGCCATCCTGCAAATATTATGCATGCGTGTGCGCAACCCGCATGCAAATACATTTTGTTCATTTCATTTGATATCACAAAATAATTTCTATATTATTTGTGAATTAAAAAAAATCTGAAAATGTAATTATTTTTTTCGGGGATATACCTACTTGGCTGCTGTAGAATTTATTTGAAATAAGATTGTAACTCAAAATGGCGGTATTTCTAATAGTTCCTTCAGTATAATGTGCAAGCAAAAACATCCCTACAAAACCACCATTTTAGATTAGATTGTGGTTGTGTGTGACGTATTTTAAATAGCATTAATTAAATTATGTACATAATAAATACTTACCTTACCTAGTCAATTATCAGCTAATAAATATAAATACATAGTGTGATAAATATGAAGCGATGGTAACAGTAAATAACAAAGAAGTCGCAGAACGCCAGAACAATGATAAAATGGCGACTGCCATTTTAAATTCCGTAACTTGATCATAGAAATATTCAACAGGTTTAAGATGCGTATGAATCTAAATGTAATATTTCTTCTAGGAATAAGACATGTGGAATTATTCCATATATCATATTTCAATAATTTGCGGCGATCGCTAAGAACTATGCTCCGGAAGGCCTGTAAGCAGGAACCTCAGACAACACCACAACAATATGGTGGCCATCTTTGTCTTAAAAGTTAGTGAAGAATTTTAAATGTATTTTGCTTATTTTTTACGTAATACCTACATCATATTACAACAATATTTTTTGTATTATGTGATGGCTTCTCGGTCTAAATATTAATACACCTATTAATGACCATAATAATTTTTGTCATTTAGTTTCATTCCGTTGCAGTGTTGCCTACTATTTAAAACCTTTTCTTCTTTAATTACAGTTGAAACCCCCTATAGTCTTAGGGTCCCTCAATCGCCTAGTCCCCTGGTCCACCAGGAAAAACCTAAAACTATAATTATGTTTTTGGCGAATTTTTTTTATTGTTCATTGTTAATTTCATAAAGAAATTATACCTTATCTGGTATAAATCTTATCTTTCTATACATGTCCAATAATTAATTTTAGCCCCTAAAAATCCTTTAAATATTTTTAACCCCAAATTCTCCCCAAATTTTGGGTGAATAGCCGCCAAGATGGCAACACTGTTGCATTGTATAAAAAAACAATATATGCTGTTCCTAATTTACGATAAAGTGGCGTTCTCTCGCTTGCGTTATATTTGTCATTCGATAAGTTATAATTCCAAATTTTATCAATCGAATAAAAAAATTACATGAGGAACGGGGCAATATTTTTGAAATAAATATAAACTCCCCACCTACCCCCTAATAACATTATGGAAACAATCAATAGTTTGTTTGATTGAGTGTAAAAAAATTATTTACACCCCTTTTTCAAGATGGCGGCCAGGGGAAAAGGTTTGTTAATTTGAATAAAATAACATTGCATACTCTGACTGTAACCCCAAACTTAACTTTTCAATGGCTAAATTTATGATTTTACAACGTCCGACCAATCATGGCTGTAGCCAGCCTATGACTGAATTAATTTGATTTATCAAGCAGTATTTTTTATATTTATGGGTAGGGGTAGAGTGCAGCTGGCTACCGATCTGCCCGTTTGGGCGACGAAAAACCTAAAAATCCATTTTGTTTTTTTTTTCAATCTCTTTCTTATGCCCTTTGACGACACCTTTGCGGTCTCATAATTTTGTAAGCAATAAAAGATGACGTTATTCTTAAATATTATAAAGTTAATATTGGTTAGCAATAAAATGGCAAACTAAAAACAGCAATAACGAACAGCACCTCAAAAAAAGAACAAACTAAATATTTACGTGTTTTATTCTTGTAACAGAATGGGAAGCTATATTCTGTCGACGCCACATGATTATTTTAATGCAGTAAGGATATCTATAAATAATAATTGATCATCATTTTACGATGATTCATTTATTATTTGTAGATTTAACAAAATACTTATATTTTTATGTAACCCAACCCATTTTGGTATTATATAAATGACTGAGTAGTGGGTCGTTCTAAATAATACTCGACTGAGCGTCATTACAAGCTCGAAGCGAATGCCTGAGCTACGTGACGCGAGACTCGACAAAATGGCGATCTCGCCCGCGCTTCGTCCTACGAAACTCAATGACTCACTTGCAACACGATAGGCTCTGTTATTTTTACGCCTGTGCAAAACCAAAAGCATGGTTGTTGAAAGCAATTACGGAACATTTGCCTTGTAGGACAACTGTGATTGCATTATGTTGTAGGCGACATATTTATGTTAAAAACGCTGCCTATGCATGCAGTTATCACTTCAAGTCGTACATAATCAGTTATAATTAGGACAAAAGTACCTGTATAATTATGAACTTCAAAGTTGTACATTTTATTATTTATTTGAGATATACGCCGCTTGTTCATATAATATCAGTGTTATATGGAAACTAGTTGATCCCCGCGGTCGTGGTTTCACCCGCGTTAAAGGAAGTTAAAAAATGCATACATATTTAAACATCAGTGATACCTATTTCTTGTTATGGATTTTTTTGTATGAAATATTTTCACTGTCATCTCATCGTTATTAAATTAATTCAATAAATAAATATAAATACAAATGTTTCCATTATTCTCTATTTTCCTTTTAGCATATCATTGCTTGACTTCAATTTAAATAATTTATGACTTTGTTCTTTTTTAAGGACATTTCATTTGTATTTTTATTTTATTTTATTTTTTGCTTTTTCATTCGTGTTGCCCTTTTACCAGATTTTTTAATATGTTGGGATCGTTTCTGCTTCAAGGTTTGTTTGCATTTTATTGGCTTCTTCGTTTATTTTTGTCCACCCTCAATTCCAGTATTCCAGAATCATCATAACAAGTTTCCATCAATACCAGTTTCATAAGACTTTCCTAATGACAAGTGATTTTGTCGACTTTCCTCGTCAATCGAAAAGTTCGTGCTCAAACTACAGATCTTGTAGCTTGGTCCTGAGCAAGTAACCAAAATTATCTTATTGGTTAAAGGAAGATGTGCGCTTTTGACTGAGAGCAGCAGTGATTACATGCTTAGCGCATTTTTTATCAGTCTTCATGTTGTAAAATTCCTGTAGGATT
Source organism: Urbanus velinus (assembly GCA_018251995.1). Taxonomy (NCBI): domain Eukaryota; kingdom Metazoa; phylum Arthropoda; class Insecta; order Lepidoptera; family Hesperiidae; genus Urbanus; species Urbanus velinus. Next base: position 3,287 of record DWLZ01000277.1, on the reverse strand, counting down.
GCTACGGACAATAAACGATTTATTGAAGGAAAACACGACAATTCGACGACAAAATGAATAAAAAATGTCTCAAGAAGTTATGGTCCTGTCCTTGTTTTTTTTGTTCCTGGTCACTAGTCTGTCTTTTCGACAGAGCAATAATGATCATATTTAAAATTTATATTCCTTAATGGAATCGGACCTTCATCATAATGTAATAACACGGATGTCCTACTTTTGGTTTCTAAAATGTACCTTTTTGTTTTTTCCTCAAAGTTAACGTTAAAAATATAATGATTTTTGTCTTTTAGCATGTAATGATATCTACCCACATTTTAATTCATGTAAAACGGTTAAAATATAAGTCTTAAGATATTGTTTCTGTAGTTTTCTGTAGCTAATAAATGACGCCAATTTTTTCAAAATTATTATATCAACTATTTAATTTATTGATTAGTGAATTTACAAGTAAAACCAGTAGATTTGCAAAATGTCCTAGTTATCTGAAGTGTATAGTATGATAAGATTTCTAAGAGCTACAGGTAAATCAATAAGAAACAAAATGAAACGCAACAATATCTTTTCTATTTTATAACAAGAAAACGAACATTAGGACAGAAAGTTAGATGTCTTCGCTGGTGACGCGATGCGAGCGCGAGTTGAGCGGCCGCCGGCTCTCCTCGTCGGAGCCGTAGATCACTTCTTCGTCTGAGTCGTTGATCATCGAGAACGCGGGGTTGTCTTTCGTTATCGCTGTTTCTGGAAATGCGAGGTAACACGTCAAAACATTGTGCCTGGGAGTATACGGACCATTTGGTTCACTGGCCAGTTCCTCACTATTCATCTTTAATGCATGTTGCCAGACTCAAGGCCCATTACGATGCTTCTCCAGTGGGTGTTATTTTAGTTTGAATATTTGAATATTAGTCTGTTTGTTTTTCAGCTGAACATGAGCAAATTTAATAACTGTAATAATACATCCATGCATACATGATCTTTTATCAGATTCATCAGATCATTCTTCATTCATCATTTCATCAGATTTCTTTAGATCACCAGTTGGTATTACAACGTGATTATTTATTATTATTATTATGAAATTAAAAAATGAAAAAAATATCCCTAAACTTACCATGAATAGACCCTCCACCAGGCGAGAATAAATAGGCCAGTATGTACAGCTTGAAGTTGAACAAGCCGTACATAGCCATGAAGGGCGCGGAGGTGTCATAATGCACCTTGGGTTGCGAGGCCCAGTGGTCCTGCAGGGCGGCCGGGCCCCAGGACTGGAGGGCTAGTAGCGTAGTGATGAAGGTCACTGTGCCCACGATTATCGATAGGCAGCGAAGTCGGACGTCTGCAATGTGGATAGGAATTAAAGTTAGTTGGTTGAATGTTATACCACGATGTCAGCGCTCACTGTATAGATGGCGTGGTTAGCATTTAAATTGGATTTTGGAACAGATGGCGCCATTGTGCAGCTGTCGGGATTGTCATTGTGAATTCGGACAAGAAAAGTATGTGAAAATTACTGTATGTAACAAATCAAGAAGGTCAAGAAGTGTCTTTGTTTTACATACAAATGTCTTAAAATCTATGTGGTTCAATCGATAACTAATTTTAAATATATTAGGAATTTATTACTGTTACTAAAAGTACTGTCACTTACCAAAAAATGGCATATTTCTAAGATCGCTATACGCTTTTATAATAAGGACTATTAGGTATAGGAAGTACAGCGTAATCGCACTGAAGAACATGATTTTCACCACCTGAAAGTAGAACATTTTATTAAAATCTGGTTGGAAGGACCAAAAACGTGCTTTAATTGTTAAACTGTCCGTTTGAAATAAAACTCAATAAGGTACGCAATTTTAGCCTTATTTTAAAAATTATTACACAGTTGGATATCGTTGGTCTTCTAGTGAATATAACGATATCTACTAACGGTAAGCAACACAATGTGTTTGAACATGGCATCTAATGTTACTTTATTGTTTTCCAATCTACTCATAGATGTAGACAAATTAACCACCAACAACTTGCCCAGGTAGTACGACACTGCGGGCTACCTGCACAGTGTACTGACCGGGTAGTCCGGGTGCGTGGTGTAGTCGAAGGTGGGGTCCCGGTGCGCGTAGTACCGCTGCCACACGGCCAGCAGCGCGGCCGGCGCCCACGCCGCGCCCACTACCAGCAGCTTGCCCAGGTAGAATGATACGAAGCCGCGCTCCACCTGTATACATAGGCATGGAAAATCAATAGTGGCATCTCTACTAAGTACTCACGGAAGTGGCGACGAATAGTGATTTCGATGAATAACGAATATTCCACTACGTTTCCGGACGATTACCAAATAATCGGTGAAACGGCCGCGCGTGTGTTTCGAAATAAAAAGCTCAGTAAGATCAAATCAATCGAAGGGCATGGACGTCGCTAGCCGATGACCAGTGCGAGGGAGCTGATGGTTTTTGTTTTCCTAGATGACAAGAAAGAGGCAACTGCTCTCCTTCAAAAATCCAAAATGTAAGATATTTATGTCATCTCTAGGAGAGACAGTTATTACGTCCAATTAGAGATGCCTACTACTCTATATTATTTCTTACCACTCCATGCAGTAAACGGATCACTCCAAGCAGTTCTCTGCGACTCCATACCTGTCTGAGGCCGTGGTAGAGCGCGAGCCAGGCGAGCAGCACGGCGGCCAGGAACGTGGTCTGCAGCAGCGCGTCCGCCAGCGGCGCCGCGCAGCCGCCCGACACCAGCCGCAGCGGGAAGATCGGGTCTGCGGACGGAACACGTGAACAATACGTGGTGTGACCTGACTCTTGCTACATCATAAATAATTCTTTCCGTCCCGAAAGAAGATCCATTAGAATCTAATGAGCCAGTGGCACCAATAGAATCTAATTAATCTACTTTCGAAATAAAAAAGCCTTGTTGATTAAGTATTTATAGTCTGTAACCTGAATGTTGCGGTCCTGACAGGTTACCTTAAATTTTTGAAAAATCCATTAGCACGCGCTCCACGCGCATGCGCGTGCCGTCGCGGGAGAGCGGGATGACATTTACGTTCAAATATGTATTCTTTTTTACTTTTTAAACGCGGGTGAAACCGCGGGGTTCAGCTAGTAGTGAATAACATTGTGGTTCGACTCCAGCGGCACCAATGTCACACCAATAGTGAGTACCATTGTGGACATCGGTGTCAGTGTCACACCTATTTCTACTTTATAACAGCAGTGTAGCGCTGCTGTGTTCTGGCTTGAAGGGTGTGGTCAGGGAGACAGACTTATCCGAGGCGTTCC
>DWLZ01000276.1:0-11574 GCA_018251995.1 Urbanus velinus | reverse complement strand
CATGTGATTCAGTTATTTATTATCGTAAAGTCTATATTGATTTATATCGGTGCTTTAAGAAACTCTATGACGTATAAATATAATGATATATTTGAAAAATCATTTTGTTTTATTTTTAGTTGCTCTTTGCGTCCTATCTATATCATCATTAGAAATTAATAATGTTTGTTAAAGTTATTTAATTTTAATGTTTTTGGTATACCTAAGAATAAAATATATCTTTTTTTATCGATCGACGCAGTATAACAGAAGAGTTAAAATGAAATCACTGGCATTAACCACTAGTAACAAAATTGCGTCAGTAATATATGCACCTGACTTGAAATTCCCGGGCATCCATTACCCAAATCATGTCTGAACCCATCAAAGCTGAGCTCTAAGCCAGCGTTATTATAACCCATGTTTCGTATAATAATGACCTTTTTAATAGGTGGGAGTGGCCTGACTTAATTATTTCTGACTCTGCCGTCTATCAGGTCTCGCGTTACGTCATCTGGTTGCTCAAGATTCGATGCGGTTGATGTTCTGGACATTTTGTTAAGTTTTGTTGACCCTTTGTCAGAAAAACTGGGTTTTGTGACTTTTATTGTCTGAGTTCATTGTTTAGACTGGATAATATTCATAGATATTACAGGAAATAATGAATTTGCTAATCACATAAAGGCTTCAATACTGCATTATACATTACGGTTTAAATCATGTTTGAAAATAATGAACACATATTCTTAACATTTATTAAGATAGATTACAATAACCCTGATAAAAATACTAGGTTATTCTATTTAGGGTCTGTTTAAGCAAAAGCTTTTAAGCCAAGGCAACTGATTAACATGATCATAAGAGCAAAAGAAGGTCGGCAGATGTTAGCTTCTTTTGGATAAGGATTTAGCAGACTTGGCAAAGATATTAGCTATTTATATGGCGAAATAGAGCCTTTGAACTTTCAAGATTCTCGGTCATTACCGTTTTTAGCGTCTCGCAATGAGATGATGACACGCGCAACTCATTAGGGCCAGTATGTTGATTAGCTTGTATGCTTTTGGAATGTTGCTATGTTAATACTTTGTTTGAATGAGTTTCACGTGCATACTTTTCGAAATAAACGACATTGTTTTCCAAACGTGAAATTTTTCGATGTATAGTTTGGCGGCACTAACGAAATACATAGATATGAAACATTATTCCACAACCTAAGACACAACATAAATAGTAATTTGAACTTATCATAGCGGTGGTAGCGTGTTCTCGTTTAAATGGCCTGATGAGGTACTGTCAAATTAAAGTTTATGATGCATTCCAGGCCATAATAGTCTCTAGTCATAATAGTCATCTAGTCGTCAAATGACTAAAGTTCCTAACTGCGGGATGCCCGAAACCTCAGATCTGCGTGTACTATTATAAGATACAAAACAATTACCTGTCCTATGTGTTTCTTGATGTCGTCCGTTTTCTGATCTCTGTGTGGGTTGTCGAATCCGCAGAGGCCGATTCTGCAAAGATAGGAATAGAATATTTTAGCATACAAAACAAATGCATTCTATACACGTAGAAGATATTTTTTATACGATGATTTCTGCATTGCCTGGAGCATAGCCAAACGAAGTTAGAATAATTTAATATGTGGAAAAACCTTATGTAAAAATAAAATACCATCTGTGGTTACCACAGATGTTATTCGCATTGTTTTAATGCTGATAAGAAAAGTGTTATTTGTTTACGTAAATAAAATAGAAATAATTGATAGTTGTTTCTGCTTTAAACGATTGAACATAATCTTGAACCTATACCTACCCTATTTTCATAGGTAAGCCATCATAGTTATAAGGTGTCTAATTAACTTGTGTTTAGTCTAATAAAACAGTAAGACTGGTGTATTTTCAATAAATTCTTTCAAAAAATTAAAAAATCAAAAAATTATGAATAAAGTCATTGTATATATTTCATCAGAATGTATTGCAAGCTATTTAATAAAAATATTTTGAAGTTATAGGACGTTTGTCCGATATGCCACGATAAAGTAATTAGTCCGGAACTGCTTATAGTAATAGCATAGCGATGATAGTGATCAGAGCTAGTAATAAGCCGAGTAGCGTCAGCCAGTCCGAATCTGCCAAGTGCTGGGCGAGCATCACAGTGTACGAGCAAGCTAACATCAAAGTGCCTGAGTCGTGCCAATCGCGCTTGTTCTTCGAACTATTGCCTGCCAAAACAATCAAACAACAAATACGAAAACGTTAGTCTTGCATTCATATTACTTTAACATAACTGACCACAGAATTAAATCAATAGATATGCCCTCGAGCTTAAAATTTGCGGCATTGCGTTTCAAATAAATACGTGCGCAGTGAAATATACAGTTAAATATTAGTTTTAATGATCCCATTCTTCATGTGTATTCATTAAGTCAACTAGTGTGTCGCTATTTATAAAGGTTGCTATTTCTAAAACTCTGTCTTAGAATTAGCAAACCTTTTAAAATAAGTCGGCTTAAACTCAAAAAGAAGAATTTAATATTATTGAAATGTTCTTGGTCTCGCTTTTGACAAATTGTCTTCCTTGTTACAATACGGTAGTTTGTATCTATTGATATAAATCTGTGACCTAGACAAAACAACATATAAATGAAAACATACAATGAGTGGGATGCAAATGATTAAAGTGAAATCCAAACACCATGCATGATAAGAGACCACGTACCTGTGCTATCATTTTGTGAATTATTGCATAGCCTTTTATTTTGCCACGGAATTACATTAGTTGGCAGTGAATTGCTTTGACTAGGAGTACCATCATCGACTGAGAGCCTTCTCAGCTGTTGATTCATAGTTTTAACGAGCTTTGGGGAGCTCAAGTCATTATGAGTTTCGCTTTTACAATCATTTTTATTATCTTTGTCGATTTCAGCTAAAGATTTTGCTTCACTGTTCAATTTAAATATTGTAGCTAGTTCTTCTGAAGAATTATATTCAGTAGAATCATTAGCATCCTTTTCTCTTACTTCCAAATCATCTTCGTAAATAGAGAGATTAACTGAATCTCTATGGGTAGCCATTTGTTTAGATGCACTTTGAGTTGCTTCATTCAGTTTTTCACCAGCTTCTGAGATACCTGATATGTGGTTGTTGTTCGAGACGTGCTCAATTTTTGATGGTTTTGAAATAAATAGTTTTTCATTTACCTCAGAAATACCGGCAATTAAATCGGAAATACCATCTTTTAATTCTTTGAAAGCTTTTATTCCATCTATATCTTTTACTTTATCGTCTGTATTTAAAAAGGGATTTAGTGATTTTACAGGAGGCACCATTATATCGGTCTTGTTTTCTTTGTGCGTGTTTTCAACTTTCGAAGTGTCATCTTTTACAGTTACTGGTATAATATCAGATAACTCTTTAACGTCTGAAGGTGTAGTTGTAATCTCTTGAGCTTTTAGTTTATCCTCGTTCTTCTCCATATAATTCGATAATTTAGGAGCTTCATCTTCGAATTTTAGATCTTTTTCAAAACTGTACTTTAGTTGATCTTCAACTTTATGCAATTGATCCGATATAACTAATAAACTGTCTTCAGTTTTTTTGCCTTTGCTGGATTGGTCAACATTATTAATCCCTATATTATCTTTCTTCGGATTGTTTACGATTTCCGCATGAACATTATCCTGTTTTGTATCAAACACAGGGTTATCATAAGCTTTATTTGTCAAACCATTTAAAAAGTTTAACCTGCTATCAGATATTCGACTTTGAACATCTGATAGATCATTTTTATTTCTGTTTTTGTCTAATTCAGCTAATGCTACCCCTAATTTATTACTTGTATCCATTGCTTCTTGCGCTAACATACTAAGGACATGTTGAAATTCATCCTTTGAGGCTCTTTTAGAGAGAGGTGATCTGTTTGATGGCGATGAACTTTTAGACTTATCACAAGGTGGTTTAGAAAAACATTTATCATCACTATGAATGAATGAGTCGTCTTTTGCAAAATGATGAGGTGGTGCGTGAGTGTTATTGACAAAGATGTTGACAGTATTGTGGCGTTGCTTTACCTTATTACGAGGATAGCGGTCTTGTTCGTTGTCGTTATTTTCGAACGTATCTCGAAGTCGCCTCATAACATCACTATTACTGTGAGTCTTTTGAAGGTTCGATACTTTACTCATATTAAGAGCGTCGTCTATTTCTTTTTGAATCATTGAGAATATATTGGCTGATAATGATCTAACAGCACGTTTTTTCTTTATATTGGCAGATGACTCTTTACTGAAAGGAAATTCTGTGTAACTCTGATTGTTATTTGTATGTCCATTGAAATCTTCACCGTTAAAAACAGATGAATGTCTGTTATCTTTTCGTAGACTTCTGTAAGCAAGATCATCAGAGACAATATCGGGGGATCTTTTTGGTACAAATCGAGATCTCCCTTTATTTTCAGGCTTCGCATGTAAATAATCACTTTGAGGTGCTGGTGAAACGGGGCCCACTGGAATACCGAAAGGAGGTTGAGGATCCATAGTTTTTAAACGATTATTAGTTTGTTTTATATTTCGATAAACAACGTCGTCATGAACTATATCTGGTTCATTGCGTTCCGAATGCTTGTCGTCATCAGATGCATAAGGTACGTAAACTGGTGAAGCTAACATGTAACTGATTTGAGCCTGGGTGTCTTTGTAATTTGGTTTTTCCTTTGAAAAGGAGTTCATTCTGCGAAATGCCATATCGTCCTGAAGTTTATCAGGTAAAGTAGATCTTCTTGACAAACGTCGCAAAGGTGTTGTAGGCTGACTTCGTAATTGTAAATCGTCGTCGTTTCCATTCCAGTCATTAAATTGGTCGTTAAATTTCGGTGTCATCAATTCTCGTCGTTCAGCTCTATCTAATAAATCTTCATCTCCCAACCCTAGGCTATTATAAATAGCCTCTAATTCATTTAGAGCATCGTCGAGATTAGTAGACTTTCGACGTTCTGAATTCTTTTCGTCGTCAGAAGGTACTTGATAAGTGCTAGAGACATAAGTGTCAGATTTATGGCGAACGTGCGTTTTTGATGTAGGAGATGTTACTACTTTTGGAGGATCTACTGTAACTGACCTTTTATATTCAGTTGTTGCCTTCCAAACTTGAGCTCCATCTATAGTATCAATAGACGTACTTTGTCTATTCTTACTATCGGTATTATCAGTTTTATCTTGTGTTGTTTCCCGTGCCAACTTCGATTGGTCTGGATAAGCTCTTTGTAACTGTGTACTACTAGCATAGTCACTGTTACTTCTCGAATTTGCAAATACGCTTTGTTGCCGTCTATGCCTTTCGGCATCATCCATTTTTCTCCAAAATTCTGATGCGTTTCTTGGTCGTTTGTATATATTTTCCATTACGTTGGATGAAGCCTGAGAATCACTTAAATATTGGTTTTCTAAACCATTTTGACTAGTTTTAATGCTAATTGGCCTTCGAGATCTAGGACTCTGATCAGCGTAATATAAATAATCTTGTCTTATTTGAACCGGTTCTGGTTTTATTAAACTTGCTTGCTCAATTTTTTTTCGCCACGGTGGTGTATTCATGAACATTCCATAGTGATTAGGTTCGGCGGAAACTGATGCAGGTCTACGTGGCTGTTCACTTTTGTATCTATAGTTTTGCGAATATTCATTGTTTTGCATAGCAATGTGATCTTCGGAGTTTGAGATTGGTCGTCTTAAACCATTAACTCCGTAGCTTGATGACCTTTCTTGACTGCGTCTCATTATTCTTTCAAAATCATTATTAGGTACACCGTGTGTTATGTTTTGGTTATTAATTATTCGATCTGCGACCAATGGATTATTCTCATAATACATCGATAATGGTGTTGCAACTTTTCGGTGCATATCTCGAGGAGGTGGAACAGGCGGCGCCTTCTCTTCCTTTTTAACATGTGTAACATTACCCAATGGAAATTTCACGCACATTATTTTGTCTGGACTTTCATATTGATTAGATATACTCCTTTCCCTGTTACTGTTAGCATAAAGCGATTCTCTGTTAATGTTATTATTCGGATATTGAATGGAATAGTTAATATGTTCACTGTTAACTTTGGCACTAAAATTAATTGATGATGGATAACTTTGAGTAGAAGGGAATGATGATATAGATTCTGATTTCATAGGTCGCTGAGTTAAATCATTTAAAGTCAACTGATCAGTTTTAGACTTGTTTGATTGTTCTCGTTTACATGTTCCGTATCCACTACTTTGGCTTGTAGGAGTTCTAGTTAACATTTCAACCTCAGCCTTCGTATATCCTTGTTGTAATAGTTCAGCTTCCTTATTAAGTTGATTTTCTTCATCTCGAGATAATCTTTTAATGTATCTTTCATTTCTCGCACTCCTTGACCTTTTATTTATAGAGCTGTCGCGTGATCGCATGAGGGACTCATCGCTACGAAAACGAACGATTGATGAGGAATTTGATGATTTTAATGACTCTTCGTCACTGCTCGATTCACCTCTCATGCTGTTTCTTAGGGCTTCCACTCGTGCTTTCAGTCGGCCTTTCCTGGATTTTCTAGATGGTGTATCTAAACCAACTCGTCCCAATCGGCTGGACGTATCATCTTTTAGACTAAGTGATTCCTTAGACGCTCCGAATTTTTCTTGAGCTTTATAATTAATAATGAAACCGGCGGATGGATCGGATAATACGCCATCATCGTTAACTTCTCGCAGATTTGGCTTGGCTAAACTTTGAGCTCGCCTTGTATCTCTGATCACGATGTGATCAAAGTTATTGACAGCAGGAGGTTTCTTTTTCTTCTTTGTTTTTCTTTTGGATGGAGACTTGGAGCTGATTCCGTCTTCGCTTTGGGATGATGAGCCACTTTCTTCTTCTTTTTTCTTTCTTCTAAAAAGTTTGCCGATAGACCACTTCTTGTCTTTCTTGGTGCGTTCACCGTCGAGTTCAGGTTGCAGTGGCCTCTCGACATGACGTTGGACGGAAGCGTACTCTTCGTTGTATGGCCGATAGGATGCTGAGGGTCCCGTGAGATCACGATGGGGCACAGGCGGCGAGTTGACAGTCTGAAAATTACAAATTAAAACGTAAATAGGTATTATATCTTAAAAAGGCCATTCCATAGGTAAACATTTTCTTACATTCTTAAAAAAATCAAAGTCATATTACGAATAACTTATGATAAAAAGGTACATTTGTGAACATATTTTCAAGGGATATTATTGTAAATAAAAATTAGTAGATGTTTAGCTGTCTGTTGAAAAGTATTAAAAATAAGACAAACAATCTCGCCTTGCTGTCTCGTATATGGAGGAAGCAAGGACGGCTTCTTGGCAAACGTTCAAACTCTTGTAATTTAGTTTTTTATCATCTTTATTTGTTTGGAGTTAAAATTTTAGGAAGTAGTTAAGTGAATCAATACTTCATCGCGAGATAAAGAGTTCATAAGTTCAAAGACGTTGTAATGAAATTAAAGAAGTACCTACCTATGTTTTATCAGAATAATATATGACGATTTTGGGAATATTTGTTGTTATAATGAATTGTACTAAAACATTAATTAATAAATTTCCTATTTTTTTTTTTCAAAAAAAAAGTATGTGGTCGTGAAAAGCAAATTATTTAAGGAATCGTAATATATAAATAAAATGCATATTATTTGTGATCAACCTGTGTTGTGTATAAACATTATCTAAAAAAAAATAGCTTCAGCAACGCAGAGTCGGCTGGAGTGTCATAGGAAAGATCTATAATTCCATATCCGACAACGGACCTTAAAATGCTGTCAGATTGATACGATCTGCGATTTGGAAATAACTGGCTTTTTCAGCAAGACTTTATTTGCAAGTAATAAAATTCGTTGTTGTTAGTCCATTACCCATTGTACAATAGACAAAATGTTTTGTCTATTCTTATTTGTAATGTATATAAATTAAAAACCGTTTTGACACGAAAATGAGTGTTCAGTTTTAGACGTTTAATAGCAGTTTCTAAATATACGAACTGACGAAGTACAGCGGCGATTCAATTTCTGGAATGATTCCTTTGAGTTAGGGAGAGATTAGCGAAATTACCCATTTTGGCACCCCTAAAGATGTAAACTAAATGTCTGTGCCAGTAGCTATTTGCGTTTGGCGACCTTCAAAATATTTATAACACTTACAGGTAGAAATGATTTGAAGTAGTCATTCGTGGCTCTTTCCGCCACCCCGATCATGGCGACCATGGTGTCATAAACACTTATTTTAAGATCGTCGCAAACATTCACACACCCACTTTGAAACGTTCTGGCACAATTATTGCTTGCTTATATCACTATCACAAAAAATATTTTATAATTTTAGTAGGTATATTGTATTTGTATGTAAGCTTCGTAATATTAACACTTCAACGACACTGTTAAGTCCATTTATACCAATTTTAAGCTTTGTTACAATTATCGTAAAATTATTATTTTAAGTATCAAATTAACCCTAAGCCTATGTACACTTAAGCCGAAAATCTATAATACGACATTTTATCGAATTATCAGTCCTTTCCCGAAGGAAACGTGCGCGTGCGCTCCTTCGGACTGTCCGCGCCAACTCAGTGATTATTTCAGCACTGTTATGAATACGCGGATAGGTCCATTTATATCACCAGACGCGTCTCCTCGTATCGGTTTATCGTCTGTGACGTGAAGACTTTTAATTTTGAAATTCGGTTAAAGAAACATTACTTGTAATAAAATTTAATAAATATAACCATTAAAAATATTTTGAAAAATGTATTTAATAAAATAAATTGTTAGGTGTACTAAGAATAAGGTAAAGACGTTTTATTTCTTTTATCTTTTATTTCATTTAAGTAGTAGCAAACACACTAACAAGAAATAGCTACGAACTTTTCCTTTATATTTCTACCAAAATTACCTACTTTAGGTAGAAAATAGGAACTCAGTTTTGTTAATTTATCATATGCTTTATACATGGAAATAAACATTATTTAGTTTAATTGCACATTTATGTATTTCTTACACTTCACACTTGCACATACACTTAGAATGATAGGAAAAAATCAATAGTATTTTATGTATCAGCACGACGCGACATCACGACACGATGCGCGCCTAGTCGCCAGGTATAAACGGGCTCGTTTCTATATTTTTCCGCTATAAACACAGCAGCGCCCCCGTTGCTCCACAAATCTAGTTATTTATAAAGTTAGATCTCGTATTATTTATTTTTTATTCTAATGCAATTCCCGCACCGGAACGCTGGGAATTCACTAGACGGGATAATTTATAGCTCTCAATGAGTTCTTTTTTTGATTCATCCCATGTTTACTAAAATAAGTTTGTGATTTAAAGCCCTGAAGGATTGCTGTTATTAGTACCGTTTAAATAAATTCCTCGGTGACTAACTAAATAAACATTTCAAAGACATGGTAATTAATTGGCGTTTACAATTTATTTTGATCCGTTTTAAGTCATTGGGAGCATTGAATTCCTATGTCGTTTTAGTGGTTTATTTCCAACGCTTGCGGTGGTAATTCGACCAGAAAATAAACAACAATCTTTATGTGTAACTTTTTAAATTCTTTAATTTAATTCATTAATTAATTAACTTTTCTAACAACCATAACATAAAACAGTAGGTATATAGGTTCTTAAATATATCTTTCCTGTGCACATCCGTGGCACTGTACGTACATTTTGATTGATATCATTTCTTAATTTTTTCACAGTAAAACTAAAAAAAATACTTTATAATATATAATGTAGTGTTGTTTCAACAAATAAATAATTAAAAAAAAAATCACGTTGACCGCTGTGATGCGTGGATTGCTAAGCCACTTGTTTGAGACCAGAGAAAACTGAAAGCGAGATATGGAAAAATATTAAGTACCTACTAAGATTAATTAATTCTCATAAGGTTCCCTATCCAAATATAGGACAATAGGAAATGAGACGTCCACCTTTAAACGGTTAGAGTAATACACAGTTAGCTACCGGAATTAATCGACAGTTAGCACATTACTAATTACGGTTTCTACGGATGCCCCATGCTAATCAAAGTACAGTAATCTAATCACAGGAAAACAAATTAAATGAACAGAATTATTGGTTACTGTTTCAGTTTTAGAATCAATAATAAAAGGGTTCAAATAATTTCTAAATAATGATAAAGTTTGAATTAACTTCTTATATTGAAAATAAAAAACATGTTTAGAACAATCTAACAGTCGAGTAGGTACGTTAATATTACACAATTATTTTGCCGATATGAGTACTTTGTCCGATATTTAAGGAGGAGTTTATCGTGTGTTCCAATATTACAAGCATAGCAAAGTTTTCACTTAAGAATTTCACTTCGGTATTAACTGGATGTTTAACAAGAGTTCAACTGTAGACTAAACAACGGCACACATTAAGAGGCTTGCATGTAGATTTTCAGAGAAATTTCGAAGAAAAAGTAATCTAAGAATAATAAAAAACACGTAGATATTGAAGTTAACCTAATGAACATGAAGCTTCATTAAGTTTGTTAACGTACATGCAATTTATAAACGAAAAGCCGCATCACCTTCATTACAACAATAGGTATTACCTTCTCAAATTGCGAAATAAAGAGCTATTTAGCGCTCTCTACACGAGCGAATGAAGTGAAGATTGCTCAAAGGGCTCCAAATATATCCCAGATGAGTCAAGTGCACGTTGGAACTGAAACGGTTACCGTTTAATTCCGTTCTATAGTTATTTCTCTTACTAATGGGTTAGATCTGGCATGTATTAATAGTCAGTTAAAGTTTAAAGTCGACTGAATTATACAAATGCAAGCATCATATCGCAATGAGGCGAGAGAGGTCGTAGCTAGTTCTTTATTATTTTTTCGTACAATTCAGTCAATAAACATTAATCAATATAATAATACGCTTAGATTTCGATTGAAATTGAAGGCAATAAAACATTATAAATACCTATAATTAGTTACTTATAATAAAAATAACTACGTTTACACATAAAACTCGATTATTCAAAATCTTAATAAGGTGGGTTTTACAATAAACATGCATTGTTCGCGTCGTAAATAAGTGAGAGCAGGTATTTGGGAGCGGAAACCCGAATACCATGTTATTTGCGTAGAGCTAGCCCATTAATCCATACAGTCCTCTTCAGACGTGAACAAATTAAGCTCGTATCCGAACCCACACTATTTAATTAATCCTGAAAAATGGAGGGCATCCCGGTCTGTGGCTGCTGCTCATTAAAAGTGGACGGATTTTGGACCAATACCAGTAGATAAGGGATAATTCGAATGTCGGGAAGCAATGACCGGTAAATTACAATCGTATGTATGTATGTTTTTACTTTTTTATTTCATACAAACAATAATAAGAAAGTACGAATCGATTACTCGATGACTCTCAACAAGTTTACCGGACCTAGTTTTTGCAATGTGAAGAAATAATAAATAAATAAATAAAATAAATAACGCTTCACACTCCTAGCCCCACATTAGGATTTTCTCCTGTGTCGTGGGTGCCATGGACAACACACAAGACAAGGACATACACCCAGACCAAGTACGGAAAT
>DWLZ01000275.1:0-11579 GCA_018251995.1 Urbanus velinus | reverse complement strand
TGTGGTTAGCTTTGAGCGCTAAGATTAGGTAGAAAAGTTGAAGTAGGAAAGTCCAGATGATAGTAAGTATTTTAATAGCACACGATTACACAAGCACAAAAGTCACGAATAGCACAAGAAGAAGAAAGTCAAGAGAGCATATAGCACAGTATAGAATTACAGATAGAAAGCTAGTAATAGGTAAAGAGATAGTACAGATCGCGTAACGTATATAAAGCATAAAGCGGCACGGGCGCATCGACAACAGCGGGGTTTCGACTGAAGGCGCGGGCGAGCCGGCTGTGGCAGCGCCGCGTTGCGCTTGCGCATATAGGTAGCTATACGGCACCGTACAGGTGTTTACGTTAACAACGCTTGTCGCGCGGCGATGCCTGTCCATTTAATATAATATTAATTTATAATTATGTGCAGTGTTGTGAATGTATATGTATGTACGTTTTGGTACCTACATAACTATAATACAATATAAATAAATATAAATACATATATATATATATGATGAATGAATGTAGTGCATGTAGTGTGTCGCCTACATCAGTCCCCTCCAAAGACCGTGTCTACGGGCGATAATAATCCGGGAAGCGAACTCGTCTTCCCGACTTTGTAGTCCGTTCCCTTAAAGGGTCTTGTAAAATTGTTCGAGTATCTTTAGATGTATGGGGTTCTTGCGCGGGTAAGTATATATCTTTTGCGCGGTTGTCATCATTCAATAAGTAAGCTGGTTTAAGGCGGTCTATACTAACTGTCGTGTCTTTACCCTTTACATTTAACCTAAAGGTTTTAGCTCCTTTTTTTAAAACCAAGTACGGTCCATTGTAGGCTGGTTGGAGAGAACCACGTAGCAAGTCTTCTCTTAGGAATACATGACTACATCTAGATAGGTCTTTATATATAAATATTTTATTTTTAGAGTGATGCTGAGGGGGGACCGGCCTTATGTTTTTGGCAAAGAATTTAATGCGGGCTGAGAAATCGGTGACATCCGTAGTATACGTAGGAACGTCGTGACCAAAAAAATCTCCGGGAAGACGAAGTGGCTCACCATAAACTAGTTCAGCCGAAGATGCCTGGAGGTCTTCCTTGAAAGCGCTTCTAATTCCCAGAAGGACCAGAGGTAACGATTCGGTCCATCTCGAATCAGCATGACATGTGATCGCTGTCTTCAGCTGTCGGTGAAAGCGTTCCACCAAACCGTTGCATTGTGGGTGATATGCTGTTGTCTTGTGATGATTAAAGCCGATGAACTTGGACAGTTGTTGAAAAAGCACTGATTCAAATTGTTTGCCGCGGTCAGTAACAATTTCAATAGGACAACCGAATCGCGATACCCAGCCAGATATAAATGCTTTGGCCACTGATTCTGCTGTGATATCAGTTATGGGTATGACTTCCGCCCATCGCGTAAATCGATCTACCGCTGTAAGACAGTACCGGTAATCTTCGCAAGGTGGTAATGGACCGATTAAATCTATATGCACGTGCTTAAAACGTGCCGAGGGCAATTCTAGCGTACCTGGAGGTGACTTGACGTGTCTGGTCACTTTCGAGCGTTGGCAGGTTAAACACGCTTTAGCCCATTCGCGGCAGTTTTTGCGCATTAGTGGCCAGACAAAACGCTGAGCTACGAGCTTGGCGGTGGCATTAGCTCCTGGATGGCTAAGAGAGTGCAGACAGTTAAATACCTGAGTACGGAGTGCCTTGGGGACGAACGGCCTAGGATTTATTGTGCTGGTGTCGCAGTATAATTCTGCATTGCTGCCAGGGATACTCAACTTTGTCAACCGAAGGGATGTCTCGCCTTTTAAATGTTCTGCTAGCTCTGGATCAGTGGTCTGTAGATTGGCTAGTTTTCTTAAATCCACTGGTGATTGTAACTCTTCCACACGGGAAAGTGTGTCCGCCACGACATTGTCTTTTCCCGCTATATATTGGATATCCGTTGTGAACTGTGAGATGAAGTCTAGGTGCCGATACTGACGTGGCGAGCAGATATTTTTCCGTTCATGAAAGGCGTAACATAACGGCCGGTGATCAGTGTAGATTGTAAAATTGGTTGCCTCTAGCATATGACGGAAATATTTTATGCTCTCGTATATCGCAAGGAGTTCCCGGTCATAGGGAGAGTATTTCGACTGTGCAGGACTCAACTTGCGTGAGAAGTACGCTAGAGGCTGCCACTGGCCGTCTTTCCGCTGCTGTAGCACCGCACCAATCGCCGTGTCTGAGGCGTCCGTCACGAGACCTAGTTTCGCCTTCGAGTCAGGATGTGCAAGAAGGGCAGCTTCACAGAGGCTTTGTTTGCACGCTTCGAAGGCTTGCAGTGTACCTCCTTTAATCTCAACGGGGTGAGAAGCTTTTACAGACCCAGTCAAAAGGGCATTCAGAGGAGCCTGAATCTGCGCGGCCTTAGGCAGGAAGCGCCTGTAAAAATTTATCATGCCTAGAAATCTTCTGAGTTCCCTGACTGTCCTCGGGACTGGGAACTCTGCTATAGCTTTAACTTTGCTGTCTAATGGTTCAGTACCTTTTTCACTGATTCGATAGCCTAAAAAAATTACCTCGGCTGCGCCGAAGGTACATTTGGCTGGATTTATAAGAACGCCGTAGTCCCTCATACGAGTGAAAATTTGACGAAGATGAGCTTCGTGTTCGGAGGCCGTCCTAGAGTAGATTAGAAAGTCGTCCAGGTATGGATAACAGAAATCGAAACCTCTGGTCATTTCGTCTACAAATCTTTGAAAAGTCTGACCCGCGTTTCGTAAACCAAAAGTCATAAAGGGAAATTCATAGAGCCCAAATGGAGTCGTGATAGCAGTTTTAGGGATATCCTCCTCAGCCACGGGGATCTGATTATAAGCCTTTACTAAATCAATTACTGTAAAATATTTACACCCGGACAGACAGTGCGAAAAGTCGTGAATGTGTCGAATAGGATATTTGTCGGGTATCGTTCGAGCATTTAAAAGTCGATAATCCCCACAAGGACGCCAAGTATTGTCTTTTTTGGGCGCAAGGTGTAAGGGTGATGCCCACTGGCTATCTGACGGACGCGCGGTTCCATTGGCCAACATAGTTTCGAACTCTTGCTTGGCAATACGGAGTTTTTCGGGAGCTAAACGTCGGGGCGAACACGATACTGGAGGGCCTGGAGTAGTGCGAATGTGATGTGAAGTGTTATGTTTAACGACACTCGTAAAACCTGCAGGGCGCGTAATTTCCGGAAATTCAGATAATAGCTGGGCGTACTTACCATCACCTCCAGTCGGGACCCTTACACTGTGCACAACACAATTATTTTTATATATGGATGCAACTGTACTAACACTGGTTAAGCTATCAATAAGTTTTTGATTTCTTACGTCAACAATGAGGTGATAAAAGGATAGAAAGTCAACACCAATTATAGGTTTAGTGCAGTCGGCTACTACAAACCGCCATGGAAAATCGCGACGTAATCCAAGGTTTAAGTTTAGTTCTATATATCCGTAAGTATCGATAGCGGAACCATTGGCAGCACTTAATTGATACGACGTTTTAGCACGGCGCTGGCGGAGCGCAGATACGGGGTAAACACATATATCACTCCCGGTATCAATTAAAAAAGAATTGTTCGTCCGTCGATCTTTAATGAAGAGACGACCCGTTGAACTGAGGCAGTCGTTGGTCGTCATCACTGACTGCCCGTCGCGTTTCCCTGCTTGTAATCGCAAGGACGGATGCATTTCAACGCGGCAGGCCCGAACCTCTCGTGATACCAACATATTGGGTTAAGTCGGTAATTGGAATCTGATCTTCTTGACCACGAACGTTGGCGTTGTTTTAGTCTTTGCTCCCTTTCTCTCGGTCGTGACCGCTGGTTAACCTGGGCGGTAAGGGCGCTAACTTGTTTTGTCAATTCCGCTACCTGATGTACCAATTCATCGATTTGGGGTGTTGTTGTTGACGATGTGGCCGCGACTTGGTGTGATGGGGCGGCGAGATCGTGAATTCTATCGGCTAGATCGGCTAGTGCGTCGAGTGAAAGGATCGTTTGCGATGCTACTATTGGTTGCATACTTGGTGGCAATCTGCTAGTCCATATAGTGCGTAGAACGTCGTTGGGCATTTTGGGGCCGGCGAGATGTTGCAGGTGCCGCAGAAATTGAGATGGTTTACGTGTGCCTAGTTGTTCATCCATCAAAAGCTGCTTGACTTTGTTTTCTCGCGAAACTGAAAGTCTTTTAATAAGCTCGCTCTTAAGCCTGTTATAATCTGGGGGGCCGGTTAATATATCTTCCACTTCCGCGGCATACTGTCGGTCCAAAGTGGCCAACACATGGTAAAATTTAGTAGCCAGGTTAACCGCAAATGTGTTAGAGAGGATCGTTCGCACATATCAGAATACTGAGTGACCTTTGCGATGAAGCAACAGTATACAGCTTGAATATTAATAAATAAAAAAATATTGAATTTTTTGGTAGTTAGTTGTTTCTGACATAAAAACTTAGCATGAAAAAATTACGAAACGTGGTCGCACTAGTATGGTTCAATTAGGCAGGTACACCTATATATTATGACATGATGCAATTCTTGCGTTTCGATGGAAAGGATATATTTGGGGTTGCTATATTGAATTTAATCCGATTTTTCAGTCGTGTATCGGCGGTAGTAACCGCTCACTATCAGGTGGACTTCAGGCTTATTTGCGACTTAAATCAAATGAGAATATGAAATAGATAAAAAAGCAAACGCATTAGATATCATAGAAAACCATGCAAGCACGCTTATATAATTATTGTAGTTTATTCTTTGAATTTGTTAATTTCATAAACCCAATAAATTACATAAAAAGCAGATGAGAAATTTGCATTAGAAATAACATCAGCATGTAATTAAATTGTCCTACTTCTTCGCGTTATGCACACATACATACCTAACTACTTAGCCAACCACAAACACGTATTATGAATTTCCTTCAGTCTCATTTCATTCTTCAAGTGCTTCAGAAGCCTTTTTGAATTTAAAGTACGTAAGAAAACACGCTTGCATTATAAAATAATGGCATCTCGACAATACCCGAAGGTGTGGAGTAAATTTGAGAGAACGGCAGAAGACGGTAGAATTTTAAAATTCGAAATAGAAGACGTTCCTGAGTCGATGTGGGGAACGGCGGTCGAGTTCATGTTGGGGAATTATATCAGAGAAGATGTTTGGTGGAAGGCTGCAGGTATATTGCATTTTATTTTATATCTTTACACTTAGTGTTTACTAACATGCTGCGAATGAGTCGCTTTTACAGGTACTGCAGTAATAGCGACTCATTCGTAGCATGTTTGGGTTGTTTAAATTCAACTTTTGTCCGCATGCTCCTAATTGCTGTTTTTAATTGTATGCTATTATGACTTTCAATACAAGTGCACGAATGTAACTACTTATTAAATCCATGTTACCGAAAGTAAGTCATTAATTACATTGATTGAATTCAATGGTGGTGGCGATGCTGGTGATAACTCGAAATTCATAACATAAAAATAATTATACAAACGTACATGATACTTGAAGTAAATGCAAAAGATAAGATGACTGGAACATGATCTTATTTCAGTTTTATTTAACTATAAATTAACAAACTAATTTATTCATTCATTAAAATTTAATAAATTAATTTCATCCAGTTGATTAAAATCTAAAAATGTGTTAAAAAATCTACACATCATAATTATGGCAGAAAGATACAAAACATTTTAGCTCCATTCGGTTCTTTATTATTACTGCAGGCGTAGCACTACATTCAAGATTTTTCTCACGACTCTCGGAATTATCTCGGATAGATATTTTTATCTAAAATGTATCATAGTCGCTCTGCAATAAACTCTATCCAACAATATTTTCTTCCACTAAAAATCTAAACACAAATAATCAAAACAACCAATAGTAAGTACACGTATTATCTATGTTTATGTTTATTTATTTGATGTATGACATATTATATCATCACAACGCCTTATATTGCCATTAAATAGATATTATTGCTTGCAAGCTACATGCTTATGTATATGATCTTGTAAGCTAATATACATGCCTATGTATATTAGCTTACAAGCAAGAATATCTATGTATGCCTAAACAATCTGCAATTTCGCATCAAAATAAGCCCGGCCAAGATAAACAAGCTTATAAATGCAATGAACAATAAATGCAATGAACAATACGATGTATATTTTTTTAATGCGAATGAACTACTACCGTTAAAAAAGAATTAAGCTGCCAGCAACGAAATCACCGTTAACGCAAACGCCTTAATAAACCTTAATTAAAAGATATACAATATGTACGTGTAGAATGTTCCGAGCGTGAAGATTTTTTGCAATTAACAAAATCCCGTCTGCCGAGAGTAACACGCAAGAAAATACCTAAGTCATTAGGTGTATTCTTCGGGCTCGTTCCAATTTCCAGCGTAAAGAAAAGAGAGCTTCCACAGAATTATCATTTATGAAATAAATGATTTATGAAGACTTCTTTTCAAGCCGTTTATTAAACGCTCATATAGTGGGGACGTGGTTTTATCCTTGAATTCATTTGAGCATTAATATTGCCCTGGCCTTGGACATTCTCTTGTCAGTTTCTTTGTTATACGAGAACAAGTACATAAAAGCTTTTACTAGCTCAAGTTTCACGTTAATAAATGAACTTTTTTGCCACATACGAATTTAGCTAAATTAATGTCGATAATAAAATTGAGAATTCTCACCTACAACTTTCAACCTACACATTTATTTATATTTTCTATTTATTCACCCTCTTTTCCATAATTCCATAAGCCCATTGATGGACATAGACTTGCCTACAAAAGGAGGTTTGCGGTATTCACCGCGCTTGGTTGTGCGTATTGGTCATCGTAGTAGAAGCATTTTCCAGGAAAATACCTATAATACCTATTGTATACTGAATTTAATCCCTTAATCGCCTTATACGACACTTATAGGAAGAGGGGACCTGAGTTTATATAGTATACATATGAATACAATGCCTTTTACCTCAACCATGAAATGGAATGAAAAACAATATTATTTTGATTTATTTAAGTAAACTGTCATAGCCCTCTATATTTATTACTTCAAAAGGCACCTTGAAAATTACTTTAAGCATTTTTTAACATCGAGTAAAAAATATAAAAACTACTCGTGTTTGCGAATTTTTCCTGGCATCAGTCCAGACTTTCTTTCACCTTGAACTGAGAGGAATCCAATATATCCGCAAATCGCTTATATTTTTGTTCATTTTTATGTAGCCACCGGCCGTGAACAAAGTTATTTTTAAAAGACGAGGGAATGATGTTACTTATAGGGTGATGTAGTTGCACTCTTACGGCTCTTTTGCCTTTTAGTTTGTAAATAAAGAGCCAAATAGGTAGATAATAGATATTCTAAAATAGCATTTTTCAATCTAAATATTATTACAGCGATATAATTGGAAGTGGTCACTGCAGCCCATGGTCATGTATAATAAAGAGGCATGCACAGAATTTGTTGTTACTTATAGTATCGCCTCGAGGGTGATGGTTGACAAATGTTAAGTGACAAGTTGGCAGATATTTAAATTTTAATGGTATTTGTTGTAACTTAAGACGAAAATTAATTGAATTAAATCAATCACATGCTCCTTTTAAATCATATTATTATCATTATTGGTGCAAGATGGGTATCATCAGAGGGTATTTAAAACATACTAAGTTGGTTGTATTGATTCCGACATGTACATGTAGTTATGGCAGGTATATGGTATAATATACTTAAATAAAATCGTATTAAATGCACTCAAAATGATTACCCTTCCTAGTGTAATCTGAACATGCTTGTAAGATTACACTCAGATGTAAGATGTCGTCAACCGACTCAACCGTAGAATCTTTATACTACGCATAACCAAAGCATGCATTAACAATTTAAGTACATAAGCCGATACCGTACAAGACCAACAAACCTAGTTTTGTCTCACATTTATGTTAGAATCTCAGCCGAGACAAACTGTATTTATCTAGGGTCTCTATATTAAATTTTGTATTGTTGTTGTTTCTAGTTGCCATTATACAGAGAGAATATTAGTTCGAAAGCCGTACGACACAACATGAATTATGTCTGCGCCTCCGTGTTTAACTTGTGCTAGTAGAATCAGCATTTAACAAATGAGCAAAACAGTCTCGGAATCCTCTGCACTCTGTAATACTTTTAATTATCCCTAATTGAAGCGGGGAACTCGATTTCAATATCATAAATTGATTACGATGGAGGGTTTCATTGTGCGAAATTAATACGGGTACCGGTATAATTAATTAATGTCTTTGGAATTGGCAGGTACGGCGCAAGATCCCGCGGCAATAGAGGAGTACCGCGTGCTTCTGTCATCGATCATTAGGCAGAAAATGAGTTTGGCGTGCTTCCTCACTGATGGGGACGGCTCCGGGCGCACTCTCGTTGGTGTCAACTTGTGCATCATACAGCAAAAGGACCAGTTTGTTGAGCACAACCCGGTAAAAATGATTCACCGTTTTTTAATTGTGAGGAAAAGTTGTTAGTTAAAAACCTTCGTAAGTCGAAACCTTTTTCGGAGGCATTCAAACTATACACCTTTACGTAGGACTTCTAGTTCTGTTTGTAGTTCATTATAAATGACGATGGGCGGCAATTACCATTTACCCTTCTGTCGTTGGGGCTATCTACTTATAGTATGCTGGTCTAAAACCTTACAGTTCACTCATCATGCTCACTTACTGCTATAATAGCTAAGGCTAAAGGCTACGGGTACGCATACTTCCATAGCCTTGACAATGTTATTCCCTACAAAAATTATATCTCACCTACCCCTACCTCCCCGAGCCCGATTTGATTAAGGTTCCACTTTAGCCATTACATCGAACGTTACACCCATTCGACTCGCATTCGGATACACGATGCGTATTGAATGTTTATTGTACATTGGGCTGTTTTGAAGGATGATGCAATGGACCGTTAAACTGGATCGCTGATTTGCGTTTCAATTTTATGTAATGCTTCAATACATACAGTCTACATTTACACGCAGGTACAAAGTAGATATAGGTACATATAGTATAATCATCAGTAAGCACTTATGTAGCCATGTACTTACCTATGTACCTAGTTATATTTCGAACATGTACCCTACTCGTCATTGCAGACTTCAATTTTATACCTACGTTGCCCTATTTAACAAACTGCAATAAGTGTTTTTTTTTATTTGTGCTTATTAGGCTTAGGTCCGTATAATATCAAAGTAATAAACAATTAAACATTGTACAGAAGATAGATGATTAGGTTTCATAACCACTAACACAGTAGGGCAAAAAATCAAAATAAGTTCCTATTAGGTACAATTTAGGTACAATAATAATATGATTATAATTATGTAGGTAGGTAAATCTATACAAATAAATAAAATTGAAGTGTCTGTTTGTGATTTCAAAATAAATTATATTTACTCAATGCATACGAATTACGAAAGTATACACGATACATATAACAAAAATGCAATTAATTTTTTTTTTACTGTCTGTCTGCCTGTCTGTTTGGCTGAGCTAATCTTCTAAACGGCTGGACCGATTTTGACGGGACTTTCACTGGAAGTTAGCTGAAGGTCTAAGGCGTAACATAGGCTATTTTAATTTTCGAAAAACCCATTAGCGCGCGCTCCACGCGATTGCGCGCGCCGTCGCGGGAGAACGGGATGATATTTACGTTTAAATATGTATTCTTTTTTACTTAATAAACTCGGGTGAAACCGCGGGGTTCAGCTAATCTGTTTAATATCACTGCAATCAAATATACTGGTATTTTTATAAGATTAAAGTAAATAAATAATCGGCAAGTGACAATAGAGCTCGCACATGGAGTGTTCCGGTACCATTACAAGTTCGCACGCCATATGCGTCAATATCGACTACAGATATCTTGATCTTTTTTTTAACTTTTAATAGGCTTATTTATTTATATAAAAAGTGAGTTTATTATTACATATTTGTATTTACTATTATAGCTATCACAGTAGTAAATTCATCAAAAAAATCCTTCTTATATGCAAGCGTTGCCAGATGTCTTGATTTTGGCGAGACAGTCTTGTTTTATCAACAAAAACTGAGTGTCTATCTGATATCACGTGTAGTACAAACGCCACTCCTGAGGACCAAGATGGTTGCCTCATATGAAAGTGAGCCGGTAGCCACACCCGTCCACCGGAAACCGGAACGCAAGAACTACACGCTACTAGGTGTGGCGGTAGTACATCCCCGGTCCCACCTTATTAGTTCCATCACCTTGGATCATTAATTGGATTGAAAGCACTAGTATTGTCCTAAAAGTACCTCCATGTCATTTTGATGGTAGAAATATTTGATTAAATACAGAGTACTTTGTCAAAAAATCATACAATTTATATACAACTAGACGATCGCCGCGGTTTCACCCGCGTTAAAAAAGTAAAATGGATCTCATATCTAAGCATAGGTAACACCCCGTGGTAGCGTCCGCATGCGCATGGAGCGTGCGCCGTGCTAATGCTTTTTCCAAAATTAAAGTAGCCTATGTTAAGCCTTAGACCTCCAGTTATCTTCCAGTGAATGTCCCGTCAAAATCGGTCCAGCCGTTTAGAAGATTCCCTCAGTCAAAAAGAAAGACGGACAAAAAAATTTTTAATTGCATTTTCGTTATAGGTATCGTGTACACATCATATTCATTGAGAAAAAAATGTTATTTTGAAATCACAAACAGACTTCAATTTTATTTATTTGTATAGGTAAGTACGTACCTAATGTTTGTCGCTGATCCTGAAATGTTTACTAGCCAAAAGTTAAAATTATAAGACTGAGTACCTCTTAGGTACATACTTAGTAACACACGGAACACACCCCACCCCTCCTCGATCAATCATTCTCAATCAAACTGAAGAAGCGTGGTAGAGAATACTCAAGGCCTGAAGTGAGTTGCGGAGACAGATCCGCGCTCTGCAGTGGAACTAAGTATTGCAGTTGCCGCCTTTGTTTACATCTATACAAATAAATAAATATGAAGTGTGTGTATGTGTTTCAAGATAACAACTTTTACTCTATGCATATGAAAGTATACACGATACCTATAACAAAAATACGATTAGATATATTTTCTGTTTGGCTGGAGTCATCTTTTAAATTAAACGGCTGGACCGATTTTGACGGGACTTTCAATGGAAATAGCTGCAGTTCTAAAGCTACTTTAATTTTTGAAATAAGCATCACCCCACACTCCATGCGCTGCGGCTGCCGCCGGGAGAGCCGGGTATTATTTATGTTTTAGTAGGTATGTACGTTTTTTATAACGCGGGTGAAACTGCGGTAATCAGCTACTAGAACAATATAAGTATTATACTCTAGATAAAAAAAAATTATATGATCGAAGCAAACGAGCATGCAGTCCACCTGATGGTAAGTGGCAACTGCCGCCCATGTACATCTGTAATCTACCCCAGATAAGATTTAGGTCCTACCTGAGGTTGACCACAGATGCGTTGCTACCCCTGAGGACTGAGATGGAACGCCTTGGATAAGTATATCT
>DWLZ01000274.1:0-11593 GCA_018251995.1 Urbanus velinus | reverse complement strand
ATATCAAGATATCAAATATTTACTATACATTTACTTATACATACATACCTTGTTAAATTTTGTAAAAGTAGTTGTGAATATGATGGTAAAACTTTCTAAGGTACTAATTTGTATCTCTATTAAGCCGGGTAAAACATTTCTGCAAGCGAGAACTTTTCATAAAACAGTGCTCTGGGAGCACAGCCTAGTATTCTAAGACGGCCCTCAGAGATGAGGAGCTCTGAAAGAAAGCGTCGAAATGGCGTCTAGTGTTACTTTGTGCAGTCTTTACTTTACGCAGTGTCACATACAATGGTACTCGTTCACAATGCGCGGAAAGTGAAACTTTATACGGGTTTTTTCGTGCCATACTCCAGCTTTTGTCTAAAAGTTTTGTTCCCCTTGCTCGTACTGTGCAACATTTCCACCCGCATGACGATGACGTATGCGAAGCTTTTTCGTTATTGTTTATCCCTATATGATTCGCTGTATTCCTGTATACTTTATTCGTGTGCATGCTGTCGTCGACTCTCGTGGCAGTTGTGTTAGAATTATTGTTATGATGACAATTTAAAAATTTGTCTGTAGGACTTATTAAAGACGACATTTTTAGTTGGACTATTTCTTCTTCTACCATATCATTAACGTCATCCGTAGATCAATCCTTAACGTAATGAAATACAGGATTGAATACCTATGCCGAATGGGTCATCAATACAAATACAAATGATCGAATTTACATTAAATTTTTTGGGATTTTATTTAATTTAGGTGACCATCTGCCGACTGTTTGTGGTTCTAGTGGTCATCGTCGCAGTTGTGCAAAGAGCAGATGTTTGTAGCAAACGGTCATAAAACATAACCTATTGACCTGATACTAAGTAAAGTATCAATTGGTTAATACATGCTTTATGTCGTAATTTGTTCTGACAAGCTCTTTTTTACCTGACTTGTTAGTATTTGCGAAATTCCGCTGTTAGGCATACATATAAAATCGAAATATATTTCGTTGTTGTTTGATGAGATATTTTATCAGTTATATATAACAAATTTAATCAACTACATTTAAACTATTGAAATAATAGATTAAAATTTCTAATCATTGGATGCTAATAACTAGTGCAGATTTCATTTTTAGAAATCTGCCGCTCTGCTGCACTGTCTTGCCGAGCTCTTATATTTGAAACAAAATTATATAAACTGCGATGTTACATAAACAATTGTTTGGAATAATTAGAAATGTATTTAGCCTAATTTAGAACAGCGGGTGCATAATATTTGTATGTCCATAACCATATTTAAACATCTCATGTTTATGGCCGGTGCCGTCTTCGCACTGGGCCTTCCGATTTCTAATGTCCACATTACCATATGTCGGGCGACCTTTCACGTTCATAGTATTAAATAACCAGCAGTTTCAAGAACGCTAGTAAAATAAATACGCTGTCAATCAAATTCGGTTATGATAATTTATTTTGCAATGCATATCTTGAGTGACCTGAAATTTGATAGATGTTAGAGCCTCTTCGTTTTGATTCGTAAACGGTTTTAGAAACTTAATTCATCAAGTATTGATTGATTTATGTATACCCGATGTCTGCAATTTTCTTCGTTTATGTACCTACATGAAAATTTAATCGATGCCTATTGCTAATTTGCATGATACCAAGTATTAAAAACTCTTTACTCTCACTTTTATCTCTATATACAATAAATTAATTTTATTCCAAAAATACCTTTTGCTGCTTGCTGAAATTTCTTCTTATATAACTTATTTAATTGTTATTTGGTTTCATGATTTATTTCCAATACATTTTTTCTTAATAAGTTCGATTTGTCGAGGATTTAAGTTAGTATTAATAATTAAAATAAATTAATAATGAGGTTAAGGAAGGAGGAAAAGTTACATTTTATACATGCCACACAAATAAATCGTATAGTTAAATTTGTTTCTTAGTTATCCTTAAACGGCACTCATGTTAACGTGTGTTTTTGTACTAACTAATAATAAATTAATTTCCAATTTCTGATAAAAATGATGTCAAAGTGTTCTTCATATGATGTGATATTTTGTGGTATTGAATCAATTGAAGTGCTGTGTTAAATGTATAACTGCAAACATGGACATTTTCAGATGGTGAATATTCTAGACCAGGGGACACTATGAATATTCGATGGGTCCTTTTCATAAATTATTCTACGTTTATACCAATACTTACCGAAACGTACATATTTGAATGTGCAATGAACTTATATGTGTAGTTCTTCTTCTAGATATCATTTAATACGAACGTCTGTGACCAACAAACTTAAACAATAACTACCGTATAATCCAATAGAATAATTGATCAACATAATTATGTTCCCAAAAATAGATCCTGACAAACTTTACACTTATCTGTGCGATACAACAAATAACCGGTTTATTTAAAGTTTAGCGATTTATGATTATGATAATATCTTAAGAAATCATTGCCGTAGTTATTTCATAACCGTAACTAAAACATAATGTAAACATTCATAGTACGAGAAAATACAAAAATAATAATAAAATAGGAAATGTTTAACAAGTAGAGCCCGGTAGAGTACGTTCAGGAAATCATGACCTTAAGGTCGAATTTAGTAATTAAATGTTGTTTTACTAATTAAATCACATTTTTTATTCGAACCAACTTAAATCCCAACATAAATATATACATCAGAACATCCGAAACATTAAAGATTAAACTTAAGTGTTTTCCGTGTGTTGTTTTGTTGAAATTAGAGTTTTCTCGTTCCTTCTTATTAATTATATATTATAAATGTACTTAGTAAATTAAAATGATTATTAGCAATCAAATTATTGTTTTCTTTGTATTCTGTTTGTTAGAATAAACGTAGAAACTATACGTTGTGTAAAAACGGTTCATAGTTAAAGTTACGTGAGTAACTTTCAATTAGAAATTTCGACAGTATTATAAAAATCATACGCGATATTATAGAATGATTAATATATTGCGATTTATTTTCTATTTAAATTATTTCATCGCCTGTAGGCACGAATTTTTATATGCTAGATTATGTCCTTAACCTGCCGGCCAGTATGTTTATATAAATTTAGTCAAAAACAATAGTCCACAATGAACCATCACATTGACCTTCATTTTGCTAGCAAACAACAGCGTTCAAAGGCAGAGGTGCTAACTGTATGTTTGGATAACGCGTAAGTGTTAGCAAACCGATAATACGCTACCGGCATTATTACGAATGTTTCAGCTATTGTTATGTAGCTTGCACGTTATTAATTATGTAACTTTTAGTTTATTTCTTTCTAGTGGTCGCATTCTATTCTCGATTTTTTGTTATTATGGGATAGCTTTTATTAACCTTGTCTTAGTAGGAATCTGCAAAAATATCCATATTATTATTAATATATTCTTATGTTTCTTATACTTAGAACAACACGGCATACCTACCTACGACCATGATATATTATTTTGTTTTATTACTTTTTATAGGTTGAATTTGTTCCTTATTTTTTATTTGATCGTTAAAATTTAAAACTAAACAAGCTAGATACATTGCCGTACATAAAAGATTTAAGTGTACATAAGGTTTACTCCATTTGGCCACCATTGCCATAGTTAAGCCTTCTTAATATAAGAGTGAGGCCATATTCAGTAATGGCACTTAAAAGGGTTGATGAGGAATTATTCTAAAGTCATATACTAGGTACGGAAGTATATCATCCTATGTAAGTACCTCCTTGTACTTTGATGTAAAAGTGAAGTTGTATGTCGTGTAAAGGGGCTCCCTTGGCTCCGCTCACGGCCCATCGAGTCTCTAGAGGCGTTATCTATGGCACTACAGCGCAGCCTGAAGTAACAAAAGGGCTTATATAATCCCTCGCAACGTTACATAGCTAAATGATTCTATATATAATGTAGACTGATTGCATAAATGGTATATATGCCGCAATGTCGTATTCATTGTAAAATAACGTGGCGAATATGAAAGGAAATAAAACTATGTACTATTTACCAATTGAAACATACTCGTATTACGTGCAACTAATTAGATCTAGATAGTAAGGAAATAAATGAACTTTTAGACTACACGTTTTTGTGCAAAAATTAATATCGCATGTCCCTAAATAGGTATGTACATAAAATGCATTAGTGTCTTAGTTATTATTAATCTTAATATTATTTTCTTTGTAATTCCAATGTGCCGAAATTACATAATTGACACAATTATTAGGTGTATAAAACCAACATTGAAAAACGTAGAATTAGTGAATGAAAATACTATTGAACTCTACTATGTTAGTTAGTTAGCTTTAAAATTGGAAGATTGCATTCAGTGTCTCATGCATTACTTAACCTCACATATGTTTATAACACATTCTGCATGTAAATACACATTTAAGCTTTTTAACTTTCTAGAAACTTTAATTTCTCTGTTTTTCAATTTGATTCATGTTAAGCAAATACTGAACACAGAAGCGACACAATGCGCGGACGCAGTGTCACTTAGACTACTTCTCTAAAGTATATTTTTAGAAGGTTTGAATTTTAAATAAATAGTATAAGTATGCCCGCGCCGAAGGTCCGTGCCGACCGCCGATTCCTTGCACCCAATTTACACGCAACTCCAAAATGTTCGTGTAATACTATTAGCATTATTTATTAATAACCAGGGTATCATTTAAATTACATGATTCGTTTTTATTTTGTGGCTTAAAAACACACTGTCGCATGCAGGCGAACTTGTCTGACGTTCTACGAAAGCAAAAGTGTAAACACTATATCCATGCAAGTGCAACTTCAGTCACGTTCTTACGCGATAGCTGCTTTAATTAATTGCATACTAATAGAATCAGGTGTGGCTTGTGGAAATCCTTCACAAACGTTCACGATTATTGTAAAATTCCT
The DNA here is from genome assembly GCA_018251995.1 of Urbanus velinus. Taxonomy (NCBI): domain Eukaryota; kingdom Metazoa; phylum Arthropoda; class Insecta; order Lepidoptera; family Hesperiidae; genus Urbanus; species Urbanus velinus. The sequence continues at coordinate 6,701 of DWLZ01000274.1, read as the reverse complement.
TGCATAATCTGCTCTTACGATGTATAGTATTATATTCACGCAATTTTATGTACCACTTGAAACACTAAACCCTGACCGCTAGAACCTTTTGTATTACATACATATCAATATAGAAGTCAATACAGAAAATACAAACGATATTACTTAAGTAGGTACGTGTCTCTTTACCCAACTTTATTTTTTATTGAATTGTTATTCAACAAAACAATTATAAAGTGTGGAAAGGTTAACCACATCTCACACTCATTTTGTCACTGATAAATGTTTTATGTATGTAATGAATACCTTCCGTCTTAGACGAGGCGAAGTGTATAACCACTTAATAAATTATACGATAATCCATTAGAAAGCATGAACCATTCATATTATATAAACTACGTTAAAATCTCACATCTCCTTTTGTCACTGATAAATGTTTTGTTGACGGATAAGTACTTGAGCATCAATTTGCCAGTTGAATTGCATTATTGCATACTACTATATTAATCAATAAGCATCAATTGGAAAGTGTTTATTTACCATTTATACGGATAAACATGACCTTATGTCTTACGAGTAGCAATTTTCTCTTAATGTCCGCATAATTTCTCTGGCTTTCTTAGCTTCCGTAAAGGACAGTAAACAGTGAGCCGTTCTACGTGACTTAACGTCGTTTACACGTCACGGGTCATCGTCCTGACAGCTAACGAGATTACTAGTCCCTGGCGGTCCAACTTGTTTCAAGTAGGCCGGTGGATGCGGTTAACTATAAATGCAAAACGCTATGAGGTGAGGTGTACACTAAACATGCGAGCATATATATGTATGTACACCTCATGATACGAGTGTATACGACAAAATAAAATATATGTAGATGCACTAGATACATACTACCTTTAGATTTCGTAAGCGTTGTTATTTAATTTTCCCCTAAATTCATTGGTGTTAAATTTTGTTTACATTTTCTTTGGAAAATAGTAGCAGACAGACTGTTAATAATTATTGAGTTTCTTTTATTTAGGTTGCATCAAAGTAGAATACTGAAAATAAATTTAACCCAGTTTTCTTAAAATTCAAAAGTTTAAAATTTAAAAATATAGGTATACACGCTCAGAACGACGATGTTTTGAAAAAGATTAAGAACAAAGGCCGTTTTGCGGGCGTTTCAGCTGCGGTAATGAACTTCGAAACTTTTTTCAAATTCCATCCAGAGGCTCTATTGTTCTACTGCTACGAGAATGAAATTTCATATCAGTTTTTTGCGCCTCATATTTGCCTCAAGCGTTTCAAAACTTATTTTCAGTTTTAATTGCCTTAAGTTTTATTCATAAAGTTGATAAATAGGCAGGTATATTATGTAGATACGGAAGCACTGATAAGTTGTGTAAATTCCACTAATCCCTGTTTTGGTCCAATGTATTGTTGGTAACAATATCACAAATTGGTTCCGTACATATTCAGTACCTATATTTGAAAATTTTTACGCATTTTTAATTGATCAAAAGACTACCTGTTAATGTTATTATGATATTAACATAATTATACTTGTAACATGTCTTTATAAATATTATTGACAGTTACTAATGATAGCGGCTGAAGTAATAGTTTCGCATAAGCATCTTGCAAATACCGTAAATTGATAGCGTAGATTGCCGAACTGTTATACAGAGATCAGTGTAAGAATATACCAACACTTGTTGCAATTACAACACAATCTGTCCACTTGTAGGATCTCGGGTCAATTATATCAGTGACCCGTGTGATCGCGGTCGGCCGCATTCACGATTGTATTGTTATGTTTCTTTATACATATTATTACTGTTATCAGTACGAATATAATACCTGATACTGTATACATTGTTAAGTTGCCACATAAAAATTGTGTGAATTATAAAGTAACTTTGTTTAAACAAAGCCTTTTACCAATCTCATTTTTACATCTTGATAGAATCATTTGCTTCCAACGGGATTGGAATCCGGGACTGTTTATTTTGCATCAGTGTACATAGTAACACTAATGTGATTTTGACTAAATTCTACAAAGTTAAATAACTGCAACTGATACATGATATAATCTAAGGAGCGGCTATAGGGAATACTTTTACTCTCCCCCATTCTTTATATTAGCGTACATGTAAGAACGCTAGTATGAATATTACTGCATAAATTTTAAAATTTAAAATAAGCTTAAGCTTAAACAATAATATTTTTTATGTTGATTCAATTGTCAGGGAAGTATTAAAAAGGAATCTACCTTTATTATTACAAAATTAATGTAAATATATATTTATTATTACAATATAATGTAGAAATGAATCTCAGCTGTTGTTTATTCAGTTAACAAGTGTTGGTTTCTTACTGCGTCGCTCGCTCCCATTCTAGAGAATGTGGTTTGTCTATATTGACCGTATATAGAAGATATAGCACGTTCCACTACTCGTAACTTGGAGTAAATAATGTCGCTACCATGTGGTTGCATCACTAAATAGTGTGATCAAACACCTGTGCTATCCACCACGACTTAACAGAACAATTGATTTTGTTTAGTTTTAGTTTGTTTACTCCCAGCAATAGACACCCTTGTTTACAGTAAGAAGTTATATTTTCTTTATTGTGATCAATTTATTCAACATAAGTAATACGTAATAAAATTTCACTAAATTAATTAATTAAATAGGTACCTATACCTAGGTAGGTATAGGTACCTATTTAATTATTCACATTCTAATTAATTTACGAGTAGGTACTTGTATAACCATACCTATCATTTAATTGCAAAACCACACATTCATAAACGTCAATGGTCCTAAAACCAACGGCAGTCATAAAAGTTATGTAGAAAATTAGTTTCTTTAATTAAAGGCGTTCTTAAAAGTTCCATTCTATGAAAAATATTATTCCATTTCTCGCTGCAACCAGTGACTGCAATTCGTCGAAGAACGGAATACATCACTCAAGTTTCAATAATGTCATCAACTGACCGGCGCCGACGTCTGATGCAGTGATGACAAAACGCGTTCCACGTAAAAATCGTCGATCAAACAACGGTACTATAAGGCAATATGCACACTGTGTCACACTACGATTTTTTCCGTATTCCATTTTATACGCAATCAAGTAACATACCCCGTCTTTTTCGATGGTGTAAAAACAATTAACCGCAATTTTTATACATTGTCCACTGAAAAGTGTTTTAATTGCTATTCGATCAAAAACATCATCTCGCGTAGCGAAAGACTTGCTGTAATACAATACGCTTGTCCAAGCCTAATACGTTAAATTTTATTATATTTGCATGATAAGTTTGATGAGTATAAAAAAAACGTAGAAGAGTAGGTAGGTACATTTTTTAATAACTCAAACGTATGTTGTGTGTAGGGTACATGGTGCTATGCATGATGTATAGGGCACTATTAGTTATATTGATAAATTTTATCCTGCAAAAAACATTCATAACAATGTGTAACCCCTCTTCCTCTTTATCAACACCGCAAGGTCAATATCATACGTGACTCATAACTTTATCACTGAGTCACGACCTGGCGACAATTGGAAAAGCGCATCAACTGCGCCTAGATCGTAAATCATCATTAACCTTTGACAGCTCGGTCGACCGGGAAATCGGTGTCAGTCACTGCGTTAGATTCGCTTATTGAGAAATGCAGCTGGTAATTAATTTCTTTGTAAATGTGTGGGATTATTACTCAGACGTGCGTATCATTGCAGCTAGAAATAAGTTTCCCTACAGTTTTCTTTATTGTCTTTAATATTTGCCCTTTTCTAACTATAAATATGATTTTTTTTATCTAAATCTACAATAATACATTGATCTCAGTTCTTCGTATAATATAGCAGTCTTCTATCCACCATATTCGTTTGTAGTATAATGCTTGTAGTAGGTATTGAAGCAAGCTTTTAGGCACAGAGCCTGTAAATAACTTCTCAACAACGCCTCGTGGAAACCGATCTAATGGATCCGCCAACACGCCTGCTATTGTGATTGAGGCTGTTTCACACGGGCAATGAAGACATATTGTATGTTACTTAGTTTTCTAAATATGCAGTCTATATTTCTTGTTGGCTTACAACACGCAAACCTGTCGAAACGAATTGAACATAATGCTCTAGATTTTTCTACAGTTGACTTTAAATCCACTTTTTATTAATTTAATATAATTAATATTTCTTATGTGGGAAACATTGCACTATATTACCTACATACGAGTAAAGTATCATTTGTGAAAAACAGTAATAAATTGAAAAATTAGTATATTTTGTAAATCTGACTAAATATTAATTGTCACATTCATATCATTGCACTTAATCTGGACGATAATCCAGTAGCTTTCTACACTGTGTAAGTTAAAATAAAAGATGATGGGCTTGTCATAAAGTTCTAAAGGCCGGTCACGGCTGCTCTACATTTTAGCGTAGAAGAGCCCACTTAATCGCTACTAAGCTTTATTCATGGCCATTATCATCACTATACCAACCCGCTTGTGGTAACGGGTTGAACATAAGGTTTGATATGCGCTGACAATAAAGTAACGGTCTACCACTATCACATTGGTCATGGAGGCCTAATGTGGCAGCTGAAACTTATCGCTTAAGGAGTATCGAAGTCGAATGAAAAACAAAGCTAATGATTTTATACATGTAAATTCCTAATATCTAACGTTACATTCTTATATTAATATACATTTTCATAAATTATTTTGTATTGTTAAATTCACCTATTTATTTGAGTAACATACGAAAAATCTTGAACTGAGTCACTTTTTTTTTCACTGATGCTTTGTCTACCACCATGTATTTTTTAAATTAATTAGCCACCGTGGAAGAATGTGTACATGTTAAATACAACGAAATTCGGGAAAGTAGTTAACGCATTTGATATCGATTCCCAATAATGTGGCAGTTGAGTTAACTGAAAAAAAGTTAACCCAAACCATAACCGTAAACCGAATGTTCAGCAAAATGTTCGGCTAACTTTTCCGGTAAGGACAGTTTCAAGTCGGGAAATTCATTTGCACATATTAGCATGAAATCTTTAAACGTCATGAATAATAATGTCCCTTCACATCAATCAGTCGATCGGGCACTTTTCCGGTAAACACTGTCATGACTAAATTAGCATAGGACGAGGTGAAATTTAAGAATTTGCATCGTATGAATTCGGCCTTACGCCATTTGACACAGGCTCGGCGCATTACCGCACACGGAGGAAAGTCTGACAATGGACGTGACATGACACAGGCTAGGAGCATTTTGTGTTGCTAATTCGGGTGATCAGTGAAAGCGGCCATTCGTGAGAACTTTTTCGTTTTTCTTGCGTATCCGGAAGTCGTAACGTTGGACGCTATTAGATGAGTCACAAGCTGCAGTAACCATTTTTAAATCATTATATTGGATCGATACATAGCGCCGTGTACCTTATCTACTCGTAAAGTCGTAACAGATTGTTAACCAATCTTACAGTTAAATTAATAATGTGACGGAAATTCTCGGCGCATATGCAAGGCCTACGTTAACCGTATTTGTTAGAGCTTGTAGGTTATTAATCAATGTTTCAAATAAAATAACATGTTGGTATTATGCAGGCCTATCGCTGCAAAATAATTAACACATTGTAGAGCTAATATGTGTTTTTATAACACGTTAAGTGTAGTACTTATGTAATCACTGATTACTTTTTAACGAAATAATACTGATTAACACTTGATCTGAATTCCCTATCACAATTTGTCTGACACCATTTTGTCTCATAAATCTCTTTATTTCTCTTAATCCTTGATCGAGGGTAAATTACGCTGATGTATATTAGAATATTTTTCGAAATTATAGTTGTTATAAAATGTTCTTTGTAAATAATGTAGATTTGATTCAATATTTAATAAAACCTTCCGCTGAATGTTGGATACACCAGGTTATGTGGGCTTTTTACAGCGTCAAAGTCCCCTCGGTAACCTTCCTCACAACCGGAGTGCTCTAAACGCGTTGCCCCTGCCAGGTAAAGACGTATACGTTACTTTGAGGTTAATGGCAAAATTAAACTGTTGGAGTTATTACTTACAGTTAGGATCTGTTTAACGTCTCGTCTAACTAGGATAGCCACAATTTCTTTTACAGTATTAACACCAATTTACAGTATTTTCGTGTTGTAAATACTTAAAGTAACATTTAAACTAATGACTTCACAATAATATATAGATATACAAATCACATTCTATCTTAGAGAACGATTATAAGGTAAAAAATTAATTATCCGTCTTAGTCGGTTGGGCACATGAAGGCAATTACTACTTTCCTTAGGACTTTCTAAGCAACACCTTTTTGTTTCGCTGGAGAAAGTGATGATATGTGTGGCGTCTTGGGGGGTCAGAGTTCCAGCTTATCTCGACTATTCTCATACTTGGTGCAGGAGTGATGCAATCACACTTCCGTACGCCACGTTGCAATCGGGATAATGAATGGGTAACTTGCGTCATCACCTGCCGCTAACTAACTTCTCCATTCTTTATCTTTCTGTGCCATGGATAAAGTTTTAAATGAGTGAGATCGTTACATAATTCAATTTATGTGATGTTTTTGTTTATCTGGAAATTTGATGTGAAATATTTTGATAATGTTCTGTTTTATTTAAGTACTAGCTGAACCCCGCGGTTTCACCCGCATTTAAAAAGTCAAAAAGAATACATATTTAAACATGAAAGTCATCCCGC
>DWLZ01000273.1:0-11606 GCA_018251995.1 Urbanus velinus | reverse complement strand
ATAGTAATTTATATATGATATAAATAGACATGTTTTCTGAAAACTTTGTTATGTTATTTTTTGCTGATTTGGAAACCACTGGTCATGATATGATTTCGGGGAGAGCTCAAATAAATAAAATAGGGAGATATTTTGACGATTTAAATAGTCATGTTAACCCTCATACCATGTCTACGTATTAGTGAATAAAACTATCAATCTGTATTGTAGTAGGTAGTATACTAAATTTAATGATCACTTAAGCCACTCAAACTTGCAGTATATTAGGTAGGATGGTAGATGGGTATATGTGCAGACTATGGACAACATACTCTTTTATTACTATTTTATTAAACCGATAAAATTAAACCAACAAATCTATCAGAAAAAGTTGGAATGAACATCTTCATAAAAAAGCTTACTTTCCAATATCATACTTTAAAAAATACATTACTAAATTAGATTCACAATAACCTATTTTTTTTTTATATTATGGAAGTAGCAAACGAGTGGCCACTGCCGCTCATGAACATCTGTCATCAAGCCCACATAAGATCAAAGTTATATCCAACGCTACTGTGATCGACCTCAGGTAGAACACAGCGTTAATTAGCTACACGTACACCTGAACCTCTGCATTAGTTAGATACCTCAGAGGACTAAGTTAGAACGCCTCGGATAAGTATGTCTCCCTTACTATACCCTTCAGACCAGCAGCGCTGAACGCTGCTGTTATGAGGCAGAAATACATAGGTGTGGCGGTGGTGCCGCCGGAGTCAAGCCACAAAGGACTCTACCATCTTTAAATTGTTAAACGTAGGTAGGTACCTATTTATTATTTTTACGTAGATTCCATTGTTGTAGATACCATAGTAATATGATTGTACTATTTCTAATAATGACAGCCATTTATCTACTTAACTTTTGAGTAGACGGACAGAAAGTTATGCCAGCATTATTAAAAGTCACTTCGCTATAGATTTTGCAATTTGCAATGTATGCTATTCTATACGCTAACAGTAATAAATATTTCGCTTCGCTCTTTATTTTGGTTACGTTGTTCTGGAAATATAGCTAAAGGAAATTAAAAATGCATTTATATAAATAAAACATATTTTATGTTATTTGAACAGATTAGGTACATTCATTTTAAATAACATTACAATAAAACGAAATTATTTAAATTTGTATTGTAAACATTGTAAATAAATAAATAAATGAATTTTTATGTCATCTATCTAAATAAAATTAGAAAGTAACTTTCAATATCTGAACTATTATTTGTCTATGTTATTGATTTCTATTATTCTTCTAGATACACCATTTAATCCATGCGAGCCGTCACCCTGCGGTGCAAATAGCGAGTGTCATGTAGTGAGCAACAGAGCAGCGTGTTCGTGCCGCCCGGGATACCTGGGCGCGCCTCCCGCTTGCCGCCCCGAGTGCGCCGTCAACTCCGACTGTCCGGCCAATCGAGCTTGCATAAACCATAAATGCAAGGATCCCTGTATACACAGTTGTGGGCTAGACGCCCGCTGTCACGTTGTTGGACATAACCCAATATGTACATGTCCTGAAAATATCCCTGAAGGCGACCCGTTCATTAAATGTTACAGAAAGAGTAAGTTTATATGCATATTATGAATAATTCCTTTAAGGAGTAATAAGAATAATTATTTTTTGTAGCGTACATAGGCGTATTTGTAGTTCGACTCGAAAGGCTCCTCCGCTGCATCTATTTCTGCCTCATAAAAGTGAAGCGCTACTGTATTCCGATGGAGCTATGTGAGGTGGTGCTGGAAGAGATGGTCAGTGAGGGAAAGACACTTGTACAACGCATTTAATGGCCACCACCCTCAATTTAGTCCTCAAAGATAGAAACGCATCTAGGGCCAATATCATTTAGAACTCTAATCCTAATTAGAGTTAAGTACAGAATTCCATGAGCGGGAGTGCCTATGGTGGACTGGTAGTTTTATAAAAAAATGTTTATAACTAATATTAAGTTATTTATTTCAAAGGTGTTATGGCTCCAGCGCCCGATCCTTGCTTGCCTTCACCATGCGGTCCACATTCGACTTGTCGCAGTGAAGCTGGCCGCGCAGTGTGCGCTTGTGAACCAGGTACCCTGGGGGCCCCACCAACTTGTCGACCGCAATGCGTCATCAATCAAGACTGCCCGCTCGCCCTTTCCTGCTTGGGCGGAACTTGCGTAAATCCTTGTGTAGGATCTTGCGGCTTCAATGCACGATGTGTAGTGCAGAACCACCAACCAATCTGCTCTTGCGACGAAGGCTACTCAGGAGATCCGTTCGCAGGCTGCAATCCATTCGAAGGTAAGTCATTTTCAATCACCGTTTTAATGTGCTTTATCTATTTTGTGTATAAAGGTTAAATGTGACTATATGAAAAATGCACATAGGTACAATGTCAAGCAAAATAAGATTAAGGTTTGTTATATTGCGCACTTTAAGCACTGTATGTAACTGCATGCACCTAGATAGTGGAAGTTATATGTTAGTAAATTACTATTTAGGCAGCTTTCTATGTTGATGTGCAAGATATGTTAGTGATAAACCTGTCCTATTTAGACAAATACATTAACATTGGTCGTTGGCGAAGAAAACTTATGAGGATAGTGTGAACTACACTCCAAGCCAATCGAGTCAATGATATTGTATCGGTCTGACTGACGCATGATAGCAATTGCATGGAATTTAGCATAAGGTTATATGTTTGTCATCTTGTTGTAAAATACATTTCAGTTCCTAAAGATGTACCACGACATCCTTGTAATCCATCACCTTGCGGACCAAATGCAGTTTGTCGTGAAAGAAACGGTGCTGGGTCTTGTGTTTGTATTGATGATTTTCACGGTGATCCATACCTTGGTTGCCGGCCAGAGTGCGTCATGAACACAGACTGTGCGATTGATAGATCCTGCTTCAATAATAAATGCGTTGATCCATGTCCTGGCACATGTGGGAAAAACGCTGAATGTAGAGTTACGAATCATGCACCTTCATGTTACTGCTTACCTGGATATAATGGGAATCCTCTTCATGCATGTTCTACTGTTATGAGTAAGACTATCTCTTGTTCTTTCTATTACTTTTCTTTGTTTTATTCTATATTTTACTTTATTCTTGACTACATTCTTTACTTCAGCTCAACCGGAACCTGTTGACCCTTGCCACCCTTCACCTTGTGGCCCTTATAGCAAATGTCGTACATTTAATGGGCATGCTGTTTGTACATGTCTCGATATGTGTGTTGGTTCTCCACCTAATTGTCGGCCCGAGTGTATAGTAAGTTCTGATTGTCGACCCAACAAAGCATGTATCAATCAAAAGTGTCAAGATCCGTGTCCCGGTACGTGTGGTATCAATGCCCAGTGTCAAGTTGTAAATCATAATCCTGTATGTAGCTGCTTGAGTGAATACACTGGGGATCCTTTCGTAAGATGCTTCCCCGACGACAGTAAGTTATAATATTTATATTAATATTGTTATTTACGATTTAAATATTGATATTGATACTATACAAGCTATTTTAATCAACAGGACAGATGATTCCCATAAACAATTGTGTGCCAAATCCCTGTGGTCCACATTCTCAGTGTCACGATGTAAATAATAGACCAGTGTGCTCATGTATGAGCAATTATGTCGGTCGCCCGCCAAATTGTAGACCAGAGTGCGTAATGAATGTCGAATGCCCAGGAAACTTAGCTTGCATATCTGAAAGATGTAGCAATCCATGCCCAGGGTCTTGCGGGTTTCATGCTACTTGCAATGTAGTTAAACACGTCCCAGTTTGTATTTGCGAACAAGGTTACACTGGTGACCCATTCTCTGGATGCTCAATTAGTCCTCGTAAGTAAAAAAAAATCGATATCATAGTGGTATACAAAAAATAATAATTGGGCAGTAATGTCAAATTAAAAATCATTACATCTCTTTTGTATTCCGTAGCAATCGAAGCTGACATTCTAAGTCCTTGTTCACGCTCACCATGCGGAGCAAATGCCGTATGTAAAGAGAGACATGGAGCAGGGTCGTGCTCATGTTTGCCAGACTATTATGGGGACCCGTATGTGGAGTGTAGACCGGAATGCGTCTTAAATTCAGATTGTCCTAAAGATAAAGCATGTACAAATAATAAATGCAAGGATCCTTGCCCAGGAGTTTGTGGTATGAATGCCGAATGCCGAGTTAATAATCACGCTCCGTCTTGTGCGTGCCTACCAGGATATGAAGGAAATCCATTCACCTCATGTTACATAAGTAAGGCTTATCAATGAAACATTTGGGATTCAATTCTTAGTTTATAGTAATAAATACAAGAAAGTAATAATATTATAATTATTCTTGTAGATGTCGCTGAACCGGTAGATCCTTGCTCACCATCACCATGTGGACCATATAGCTTGTGTCGTGTTAGTCATGGACATGCTATATGCTCTTGTCAAGATCAGTATTTAGGGTCACCACCTTTCTGTCGACCAGAATGCATGGTCAGCAGTGACTGTATGCCAAACAAAGCGTGTTTAAATCAGAAATGTATCGATCCCTGTGTTGGATCGTGCGGTGATAACGCAAAATGCACTGTAGTTAATCATAACGCCCTTTGTAGCTGTCCACCTAATTATGTTGGTGACCCATTCGTTCACTGTGCTTATGAAGAACGTGAGTAATTCTAAATATTTTTAATTATTGAATTTGCTCCCAACGAGTATATGTACAGGTTTAGTGAACATATTTGTTACATTTTAGGCCCACAACCGAAGCCATCTGGTAATCCATGCATTCCTTCACCATGCGGTCCTAATTCTCAATGTCGTGTAGTAGGAGAAACTCCAGCATGTTCTTGCAAATCTGGTTATATCGGAAGGGCACCTAATTGTAGACCAGAATGCATATATGATGAAGAATGTCCCAGTAATCTTGCTTGCATTCGAGAGAAATGTGCTAATCCATGCGAAGGATCATGCGGTTCAAATACGGATTGCATGGTTATTTCCCACAAAGCTGTTTGTCATTGCCGTGAAAGTTATACAGGAGATCCATTTAGTGGATGTTATTTCATTGGTGAGTTATAAAGTAATATAAATTGTAGCGCAGATAGGTAGTACTCGTATTCATAACTAAATTATAAATTAAACTGTTTTAGTTACTGTACCGAGTGAAGAAGAAACAAATCCATGTAATCCATCGCCATGTGGACCAAACTCAGAGTGTAAAGTTAGAAACTCTGCAGGGGCATGCACATGTTTGCCGGAATATTTTGGAGACCCATATTTAGGTTGCCGACCAGAATGTGTCACAAATAACGACTGTCCGATAGACAGGGCATGTTCTAATAATAAATGCATGAATCCTTGCCAAGGCGCGTGCGGCGTCAATACTCAATGTAATGTTGCACATCACACTCCGGTTTGTTTATGCATTGATGGGTACGAAGGAAACCCTATGATTTCTTGTCATCCACAAAAGAGCCGTTAGTAAAATTATATATCAAACATATTTAGGTTTTATCATTTGAGAAATTAAGCTAAATACCTATTTTACTTGTTTATTTCAGCGCCGTTATTTGACGGAAACCCTTGTGTTCCATCACCATGTGGACCATATAGTAATTGTAAAGTAGTAAATGGTCATGGTGTTTGTTCCTGCCAGGAAGCCTATGTAGGATCTCCGCCAACTTGTAGGCCAGAATGTGTGATTAGTACGGATTGTCCTCAACATCAAGCATGCATTAATCAAAAATGTAAAGATCCATGTCCAGGAACCTGCGGAGTAAATGCGAGATGTCACGTTATAAACCATAATCCGATATGCACGTGTAAAGCAGGATACACTGGTGATCCATTCGTTACTTGCCAATTGGAGCAAAGTAAGACCTTAGACGTACATTACTTGAAAATAAAAAAGAAAGAAAAAATATTTTTTGAATTTTTTTATTCCCCCATTTTTATTTTCTTGTTCTATATTATTTTTCTGATTCATTTCAATTTCATTGTTTCTGATTCTATGTTTCATGTATATTTTATTCTACTTTCTCATTTCTCTATTTCTTAATGTGTTCTGTTCTCTGCCTTAATGTGTTACTTTCTTTCTTAGAACCTATCATTCCGGGACCTAAAGGAAATCCATGTATACCTTCACCGTGCGGTCCATATTCTCAATGCAAAGTAGTTGGAGAAGCGCCTGCATGTTCTTGCTTGCCAAATTATATTGGTGTCGCACCAAACTGTAGACCTGAATGTTCTATCAATGCGGAATGTCCTGGTAACCTTGCATGTCAAAACGAAAAGTGTGTAGATCCTTGTCCAGGCTCATGTGGGTTCAATGCGGAATGTTCTGTAGCAAATCATGTAGCCTTATGTAATTGTATACCGGGGCACACAGGCGATCCTTTCAGCGGATGCTCAGTTATTGAATGTAAGTTTTAAAACAATTTGTGTTTGCAACGTAAAAAAACAAATGAAGCTAATTTATTGATATCATTTACAGTCTCCTCGGAACCGCCACCAAATCCATGCAACCCATCGCCATGTGGCGCGAACGCTTTATGTAAGGAAAGGAATGGCGTAGGCTCGTGCACTTGCTTACCAGAGTATTTCGGAGATCCATACACAGGCTGCCGGCCAGAATGTGTATCTAATTCTGATTGCGATCGCAATAAGGCATGTTCCAACAACAGATGCAAAGACCCATGTCCCGGCACTTGTGGTATAAACGCCGAATGCAGAACTGTCAATCATTCACCAACTTGTACTTGTTTGACGGGATATACCGGAGACCCACTAACTAGATGTGAAATAGAAAGTAAGTCAGAACTTTCTAACTTAAACTCTCGATCAATGTTCATAACAATTTTATAATCAACAAAGAGAAGTTGTTAATTACGTAAATAAGAAATATAACAATGCCAATTTTAACTTTTTGTGTTACGCTAAATGACGTGTAGGAATATTTTAAAATATCATTAGGTACATAAATTAATAATGACATTATAATTTTAGGTATTCCAGATGTCAAACCTCAGTTAAATCCGTGTCAGCCATCGCCGTGTGGTCCAAATAGTTTATGTCGCGTCATTAATGGCCATAGTGTATGCACTTGTGAAGTAGGACACATCGGAACTCATCCATCATACCGTCCAGAATGTATTGTTAGTTCAGAATGCCCACAAGATAAGGCCTGTGTTAATAAAAAATGCACAGACCCTTGTCCAAACACATGTGGTGTCAATGCTCGCTGCCAAGTTGTAACTCATAACCCGATCTGTAGTTGCACGCCGGGTTTCACTGGCGATCCGTTCACTAAATGTAGCCCCGAAGAAAGTAAGTTTATTTTGGAGTCAGTTGATATAAACGTAATAATATAATTATAATAGACAATTAATAATTATTTTTTCTCTTTTTTGCTTAGGATTGGTACCAACAAATCCTTGTTTGCCATCACCATGTGGACCAAATTCAGAATGTCGTGTTATCGGTGATCAAGCTGCTTGTTCATGTCTGCCCAACTACATAGGAAGAGTACCAAATTGTAGACCTGAATGTACTATTGATGCCGAGTGCCCTAGTAACACAGCTTGTGTTAATGAACGATGCAAAGACCCATGTCAAGGAGCTTGCGGATTGAATGCCATTTGCTTAACGGTGAATCATAAAGCTATATGTAGCTGTCAACAAGGATTCACGGGAGATGCTTTGAGAAATTGCGTCCAAATCGTTATATCATGTAAGTGTTATATGTGAGGCAAGTCGTTGACGGTGATTAAGAATTAATCTTTAGCATATTATTAATTACATTTATTACCGTTTAAGCTACCGAGATGACACCAACATCAAGTCCCTGCTCTCCATCTCCCTGTGGACCAAACGCCGAATGTCGGGAGCATAATGGGGCTGGTGCTTGCTTCTGCTCCGAAGGTTACGAGGGTGATCCGTATAACCAGCAAGGATGTCGCAGAGAGTGTGAAAGTAACGATGATTGTCCTTTGAATTTGGCTTGTACAAGATTTAAATGTATCGATCCGTGCCCGAGAACCTGTGGACAACTGGCACTATGTACTGTTGAGAAACACGTGCCTGTTTGTACTTGCCCAGATGGTTATACGGGTGATCCATTCTTCCAATGTAAACAAGTACTCATGCAACGTAAGTATAAAAATAAGTAAATTGAGTCTACGTTCTGTTTTATATTTTAAAAAAAATCTGTTGATTGTTTTTTTTTGTTTTAATTGCCTTTAGCTACCCCAGCTCAAAATCCATGTGAGCCAACACCTTGCGGACCTAACAGTCAATGCAGACAAGTAAATATGCAAGCCGTATGTTCTTGCCTTCCAAATTACATCGGATCGCCTCCATCATGCAGACCGCAATGTGTTGTGAACAGTGAATGTGATGCGTCTAAAGCTTGTATCAATCAGAAATGTGACGATCCATGCCCTAACACGTGCGGATTAAGAGCTCATTGTTTAGTAAAGAACCACAACCCTATCTGTACGTGTCCGTCTGGTATGACTGGGGATCCATTCACACAATGCTACAGTAAGTATTTCATGTAATAAAGTATTGAAGCTCAATAAATGATGTTGATTAAGAAGGTATAGTTACTAACGTCATATTTTTTACAGACATTCCGCTTACAACCGAGCGACCGCCATCCTGCACCCCATCTCCTTGTGGCCCGCACTCACGATGCCAACTGCTTGCAAGTGGGCCGGCTTGTTCTTGCTTGCCTGGTTACGTTGGATCGCCACCATCTTGCCGACCCGAATGTACTATTAACTCGGAGTGCCCCGCTTCTCTGGCTTGCGTTCGACAAAAATGCGAAGATCCATGTCCAGGCTCATGCGGGGTGGAGGCCAACTGCCATGTCTTGAATCATGTAGCGGTTTGTGTTTGCAATGAAGGTTATACTGGAGATCCATTTGCAAGATGTCTACCTATAAGTGAAAGTATGTATTTTTTTAAACTATGCACTTAAATTTACATTTGGATAAACATATTTAGTAAACGTGTTATAATTTATTTTAGCGCCTACGACTGAGACTCCATTAGATCTTTGCAATCCATCGCCGTGCGGACCAAACACGCAATGCGACAACGGGTTCTGTACTTGTTTACGAGATTACAGCGGCAACCCATACGAATCTTGTAGACCAGAATGTACTGGAAGTCAAGAATGTCCAAGAGATAAAGCCTGTTTCAGGAATAAATGTAGAGACCCATGCCCTGGCGTCTGTGGTCAAAATGCAAAATGTGATGTAATTAACCATATACCTAGCTGTTCTTGCATCACTGATTACACGGGTAATCCATTTACTTATTGTCAACCTGTCGAAAAGGATAAAGTATTACCCAGAGACCCGTGCCACCCATCGCCTTGCGGGCCAAATAGTATTTGCCGTAATACAGACAATACTGCAGTATGCGCCTGCATTGAAGGTTTCCAAGGATCTCCACCTTCCTGCCGACCAGAATGTATTGTTAGTTCAGAATGTCCTTCAACTAAAGCATGTGTTAACCAAAAATGTATCAATCCATGCATTAATGCATGTGGCGTATCTGCACGATGTGAAGTTATTAACCATAGCCCCATATGTAGTTGCAATCCAGGACAAACAGGAGATCCATTCAAAAGCTGTTACGATATAGTAGCAACACCGCCTCCAGAATCAACCGATGCTTGTAATCCGTCACCATGTGGACCAAATTCATTGTGCGTGGAGAGAAATGGAAAAGCAAATTGTAGATGTGTTGATGATTATGTAGGACAGCCACCAAACTGCAGGCCAGAGTGTGTCATAAATCCAGATTGCCCATCTAACCAAGCGTGCATAAGGAATAAATGTATAGATCCATGTCCTGGTTCATGCGGCGTAAATGCAGATTGTATTATTGCTAGTCACACTGTATCGTGCATTTGCAAAGAAAAATACACTGGGAATCCATTCATGCAGTGTGTTCCACAAGAAGGTATGATCGTGATGTTTTAAACTCCTTTTATTATTTGGTTAAAAATAATTATTTAAATAAACTATTCAGTAACTATTTTGTATTAAAAAAATATGAGAACATTTTCTGGTGAGTTTCAATATAATATGCTCATGTGTAATTTTTTTTTTCAGAAAATGTTGTAAAGCCATGTGATCCATCACCATGTGGCGCAAATGCAATTTGTACTCAAAGAAATGGTGCAGGTGCATGCTCATGCATGGAAGGTTACCAAGGAAATCCTTATGAAGGCTGTAGACCCGAGTGTGTGCTAAGTTCAGATTGTTCCGCTGATAAATCGTGTATTAGAAATAAATGTGCCGATCCATGCCCAGGAATTTGTGGCTCTAATGCTGAATGTACGGTAATAAACCATGTACCTTCTTGCGCATGTTTCAAGGGATATTCAGGAAATCCATTCGTTCAATGTAATAAAAATGAACCAGCACAGGAGATTAGACCCTGTCAGCCTTCGCCGTGTGGACCTAATAGCGTATGCAGAGAAAATGGAGAATTAGCATCTTGTGAGTGCCTTCCAGACTACAAAGGAGCCCCACCTGATTGTAGACCTGAGTGTACCGTCAGTAGTGAATGTCCACCAGATCGTGCATGTCACAAATTGAAATGCGCAGATCCTTGCAGAGGCACATGTGGCATTGGCGCACATTGTCAAGTAATCAATCACAGCCCACTCTGTAGCTGTCCAGCGGGAACAACTGGAGATCCATTCAGTAGATGTCAAGAAATTCAATACACAATTGAAGAACATACTAAGCCACACCAGCCTTGTCAACCAAACCCATGTGGTCCATATAGTGAATGTCGGCCAATAAACGACTCTCCATCCTGTTCATGTATGGTGGGTTACATGGGATCTCCACCAAATTGTCACCCAGAATGTCTGGTAAATACAGACTGCCCATCCCATCAAGCTTGTATTGCAGAAAAATGCACAAACCCTTGTGAAGGTTCTTGTGGATTTAGAGCAGAGTGCCGCGTTCAAGATCACATACCTATATGCAGCTGTCCCATGGGTTATTCCGGTGATCCATTTATTCAATGTTCAGAAGTAATTGGTAAGTAGTAAAAATAGCCATAACCTTGAAAAAAAATTAGATATATTTTAAAGATATTTTGGAAATGAATATATTTTTTTCACCGTTATTGCAGTTACACCAACGCCATCAGCAGATCCTTGTAATCCATCACCGTGTGGAAGTAATGCCATTTGTGATTCTGGGTTGTGCTCATGTGCACCCGGTTACTTTGGTGACCCCTATTCAGGATGTAGATTGGAATGTAGTACTAACGGAGAATGTGCACCGACGCGTTCATGCCAGGGAGGCAAGTGTGTAGATCCATGTCCCGGAGCTTGTGGTACAAGTGCAACATGTTCAGTAAATAATCATATTCCATCCTGCACTTGTCCACCAAATACATCGGGAGATCCATTCTCATTCTGTACAGAAATTATGAAATCAGGTAATAATAAACCTACATAATGTTTAACTATGTGTGTGTGTTAACTGTGTGGATCATTATCAATTATGAATTACAACTGATAATGATCCACAGTCGGAAGTTGTAACTTATAATTAACATTAAAATTTAATTT
>DWLZ01000272.1:0-11610 GCA_018251995.1 Urbanus velinus | reverse complement strand
GCCAGTGAAAGTTCCGTCAAAATCGGTCCAGCCGTTTAGAAGATTAGCTCAGCCAAACAGACAGACAGACAAAAAATCTTTAAAATGCATTTTCTCTATAGGTATTGTATACACTTTTATATGCATTGAGTAAAAAAAATGTTATTTTGAAGTCACTAACAGACATTTCAATTTTGTTTATTTGTATAGATTTAGCCATGTAATATTATTGAGTTGAAATTTTAACAAAGGTTGAAGAACTTCCTATATGAACTTTGTATGTGTTCTATCTACGAAGGTCTATCCTACTTTGAATGCTTGTTTGCAACCTGAATGTAATAAAAAAACAACAATAATACCTAAAACTGGTGCTCTTTAAAGTCTTCAACTGTTTCTTCTCTGGAATAATTTGTAACAGCTCTATTCCATGGTCAGTTATATACGCTATCTCATTGGCTTTCGGCCAAACAAACCCCAGTATTTTAGAGTTCTTCCACTTGCAAGTGTGCGTGTACTCCACATTAGTGGGTACCAGGTCTTTAAAGTTGACAAACTCAACGCTGGCAGCTTGTCCGTCTGTGTTACGCTGTATAGCGAGCACCTTATGGTCGGGAGAGAATTTTATTGATATTATCGGGCCCTTGTCTTCCATTCTGAATGATGTGCTCTTTGACTGGTCCATCCCACTCACGGTCACGCCCGTCACTCCTCCAGATCGAACAGTAAAAACCTGAAAACAAATACATAATAAAATTTACCATTGCTGTTTTTAAACATTATAGCTCAAACAACTTATAATTTTAAACATATTTGTGTGCTCGGCCTTTATAATCTGTAATATTGACAATTTGCTGGAATCCACAATAATGAAAGGTTTTATTTTGGATGTAAATACGTAATTTTTATAACTTTCTAAACGTTACCTGCCCATTTGTATCGTCAAAAAACACGTTCGTAGCGGGACTGTCCGCGTCAAATCTCTTGTGCTGCTCAGAAAGCGACAAATAGTATTCATCACTGTCCTTTAAACAAAATTTCGTCATCTTAAAGCTTTATTATTGTCTAATTAAATATTATTTGTTACGAATGCAATGCATTCGATCGTTTCTTTGTTTTGACAATTACCGTCTCAGTGACATGACATATGTTTTTGACATTTACAATAATATCGAATCTTGCAACATTCAGTTACCATACCCTGAATAATTCAATTAGTGATACAGGTATCTGAAATTAAGTTAACACCTAGTTGAAATTTGCATATTGCTATTTGTATAATGAAATGATAAATAATAAATTAATATTAATAAAACAAGGAATATCTTAAAACTAATTTCGGAACGCTTTTTCGTTGCCATGACTACTTTTGGCGGTACATACGAAACGCTTGTTTTGGCATCAATCTAGTCAGATATATTTAGGTGAGTTTCAAATAAAGCTAAGCTTTATAAATCTATTTTATAATACTTATTGGGCGCTGGAAAGTCTGAATTAGTTAGCTTTGTGTCCGATGTATTCTCATTTCCTACTGTGAATAATGTCTAAACATGATAATATAGAGTTACGATCATTTAATGTTAATAATGAGAACGAAAGTGACACAGAATATCATGAGATCAAAAATGAGATTTTATTAGACACTACATTCTCTCCCGAAACGTCGACAAAAGTTCCAAACGCGTATGATTTTTTCACACAGTTTGATGTAAGATCCTCAAAAAAGGGTGCAAAAAAGAAAAAGAAGAGTAAGAAAAAAGATTCATCTAATATTATGGATATTATCACTTCGGAATTTATGTCAGAAGCTCCTTTAGTGAACAACATAATTACTAAAGTCGATTACTCAAAGGAGCAGGCATCGTATCTAGAAAAAACACCAAGGTTTCAGAAAGTTTTCCGAAGAAACCAGGCCTGGCGAGGGGATGTAGAGCATGGGTAAGTGAAAGTACCATGATACACAATCATCAACAACCAATTTATTGCTGGGTACGGGCGTGCTATCACTGTGAGAATAAGCCTCACATGGTTTACCGCTAGCCTTTGCATACCCTAGACCAGAGGTTCCGAAACTGTTTCGTCAAACGCCCACTTTGAAAAATCTTAATAACATATTACTCTCGTCTGGAATTTAATTAACATTTTTTTTTCTTTTATGCTATGTTAATAGCTAATGAGCATGCAACCCATCTGATGGTAAATGGCCACTGCTGCCCATGGACATCAGCGCCCCTCAATTTTTCTAAGTCCCTAACTGCCCCCCTCTAGGCCTCCAGCGCCCACAGGATCGCTTATCGCCCACTTTGGGAAAGACTGCCCTAGACGCACATATACGAGTAAATGTTACAATAATAACACAAAATCTACACTTTCATAATAATAACTAGTACCTATCTTGATAATTTGTAATTCTCTTATAGGTGGAGTCACAAGCCACTCGATTTAAGTCCAGTGTTTCCTAGAGTATTACAAATTGCTATAGCTAAGGACAAAGTCATACCTGTGCACTACGTTGAACCTGTAATGTTTAACGATATTATATCAGAGTATCAAGAATACGACACCACGAAATCAACCAAGTTTTTGGACATAGCTTTGAAAAATATTACTTTTCTTCATCATCACGATTTCTCATTGGAGAAATTGCTTTGTGTAAAGTTAATCGATTGTTATGAAGAATATTGTGGTATTCAAAAAGAAATTCAAGACACATTAAAGAATATCGAGGTTAATAAAAAGACTAGGGACAACCTTAAGCAACAACTTCAAAACATTAGCTCGAATAAGAAGGAAGATTTAAGGTTTGATCAAACGGTGTTGAAGTATACCGGTAAGTTTTTGCTTTTTAAAGACAAATATTATCAGTTACTAAATACTGAAAAAGAATTGCAACATAAAGTTGCATCGCTCTGGGCTGATATAGAAATGATACGCCATAGATCCGGGAAAAATGATACAGAATATAATATCGAAGTGACTAACAATGTTCTGGATGATGAAGTTTTTGAAAAAGAATGGATGAAAGTATTTGAAATTGAATATTCAGATATGCTAGACCGATTAGAGTACGATTATGTTAATAAATATTTAGAATACAAGGAATCCAAATTAAGTTACGAAGCCGGTGATTGTGGGAGAGTAAAGTTAACAAGACCGAAATTGCATATTGATCAAGACAAACTGAAAGAAGAAGTGGAACAAATTGTTACTAAAATCGTTGTGAAAAATAAAACGAATATAGATCTAAAAATAAGTAAAAATGCTTCAAGAGATTTAATTGAAAATGTAACACAAACACACAACTATAAATTTAAAATTTACGTCGATAATGTTTTTGTCTGTGAATCAGAAAGTATTAATTCCGAACTTAACTTTAATTATGTGGATTTCATCGATATTTTATCGATTCAAATATTGCCGAATAACATGATACTGGACATATTTTTATGTGAAGATGAAAGTAAAGTATCCTTTATCAAGATGAATTTGTCTAAAATACGAATCAGTAGTTCTAATGCAAACTTTCGCAAAGAAAAATTTGCTTACGAAAATACTGTTGAACCAACTGCCCGAAATATTGGAAGTGGATTTGATATTAAAGATATAGCCTCAAAGAACAAAGTCAGGCTTAAAACCAGTAACATGTTCAAGGGAAAATTGTGTACTATCGCCGAAGTTAACATGAAAATAGGATGGAGTGATCGACTTAATGAAAATCATTCTGAATCAATAAAGGAATTAATGTATCACGGAAGACAGCTAAATCGTCTCTTGCATGGAATCGATAAGCCAAATGTTGGTTTACTGACAGATATTATTGAAAAGATTTATGATAAAAAGATAAGTGATGATGATAATTTAATAAAAGCCCTTAAAGATGCATGTAAAAGTACTGTTCACGATGATTTCACATTCAATATTGACGAGAACAGTTCTGAATTTGTTAGATTAAAATTGTTGCATTTAAGAAACTGCGGTGGATTTGATGATGTGGTAGATAAGATAGTACCATTATTCGCCAGTCAAATTTCTACGGAACAATTGTATTGTTTGCAAAAAACCGAGGAGAAGGATTTTCACCTGCAGTATCTCGAAGCTAACACGGATATGGATCCGATTGATCTGCAGAGGTTTATGAGCGTGAAATATATGGAGAAGTTAAATATGAAGCTCAAGAAGAATTTAAACGAATTTCTCTTAAAGAAAACATACAAGGATGTAGTAAGAGATTATAAAGACCTAAGTTTAAGGTACCTACCGTTCCTTTTAGATTGACTTTGAATAGGTACATATTTTTTAAATTATTGAGATACTCATTATTTCATGTCTATAACTCAATTTCAGGGGTATATTTTCTAATCAATCTAATTTTGATTTGGAGGCTACCTCAAATATAGCCAAACAACAATTACTATCGGAATGTTTGTTAAAAGAACAGGAAATTAGTGTAACTATTCTAAGAGCGTCTAATCTTCTGGACAGGGGTACTGCAATAATCTCTGAAGATGTAAAAGATGACGATAGTATTGCAGGTAAGTTATAAATAGAAGAAGATTACGATTTGCAGGATTCAATTTTTGTTAAGTTTGAGTCAAGTTTTCTAATTTCACAGGTTTTAAAATGCGTCCGTTGAGACCTTTTATTAGAATAAGCTACCATGGCACCTCCATTCAAAGCTCCACTGCCATTGGCTGTCACCCCACATGGAATCATACCGTCAAGATAAATACCACGTAAGAACATATATTTCATTTATGTGTAACAAATACGAAAATTGCATTATTAATTTATATTTAACAAACTTATGAGACCAAAGGTACGACGAAACGTAAGGAATAATATTTGTAACTGACTCTTGTAAGTACCCCAAGATAAAAAGTATCTCTCTTGAATAAATTAGGATCTAGTGACATTTTCTTTAAAAGCTTTCATGTATAATTGTCAGATTATCACCTTTGTCCTCAATCCACGTGAACGTCTACGACGAGTGCAAGGTGGACGTGAGCGAGGCCTTCTCCGAGGAAGAGCCCTCGTCGCTCAGCAGATCAGTTCACTACAGGTTCTACAACAAGTGGCTGGGCACTGTGCAGATACCGCTCTACACTGTATTGAGTTTGGGATCAGTAAGTGCATCATCGAATCAAGACACTGCTATAAAGAAGAACTTTTGGAGCTATACATTATGTATCGAGGTTTAATGAAGTGATTTGCAAGGTTCAGTATACTTAATTTTCATAGGATAAACAATAGATGCATGATTTTTCAGATCCGCGGAACATTTAAAATTACATCACCGCCGCTTTTATTTGGGTACGACAGCTCAGAACCCAAAGAATCGAAATCAATCATTCCAGAAGTTGTCCAGCTCATGAAGAAGGAGTCATCTTTCTTGACCTTGCACATTACAACTAACCTTTTTCATTTGGGCGGATTTCAAGGATACACGCAACCCGTGCCTAACTCTGAAGACGATTTGATAATAACACACCTAAATACATTCGTGACTGAATATCTAAATGAATTTCCATCGAGAAAAATATGTCTAACGTTTATTGATAGTTCTGGGAAAAATAAATGCATCACAGAGTTTTTGCAACCAATTCCATTGCCTGATCCTGAATGGTTTCCCAAGGATCCAAAGAGAACAGAATCGGCAGTATCGAAAAGTTCGGGGCTTTCGAAGAGTTCATCGTCTAAGAGTAGTAGAAGAAAGTTGTCAATTGCCACGAATGGAGAAGATAAGGAGTCTGAAAGCAGCGTACATGAAAATATATGGAAAGGTGCGGATACCAGAGTGGATCCAGTTGCAAAGTCAGTGGATGCTGCAGTGCGATACGTAGCGCTCATACCTACTTACGAAATAACCGAGTCTCATGTTGTTACCCTGACTGGAAAAGTAAGTTTAAATTTCCTATACACGTGGTATTCTATGTATCTATGAAGTTAAATGAAGGATTTTTTGTCACATCGATTGTGTTAAAAAAATGATATGGTTACAAGTAGGTAACCTTATCGTTTTTTATTTCGTTTTTTTGCATATAAATGATATGGTTACCAGTAGGTAACCATATCGTTTTTTATGTTGAATAGTCTTATTGTAGCTGCATTAATGTATTTAGTAACGTATCATGTCATTAATGTCATTAACGTCATTAACGTATCATGTCATGTCATTAACTTGGCTACAAAAAGACTATCAACATTCGTTACTCTTGAAATGTTTCTAGGAAGGTTCAAGATATTTCTTTTTACATTTTTAGGAACTCCTTACAGTTCTCTACGGTTCTCCACAAGACCACACCATACTCCTGGCTTGCTATTTGCTTCACTTAGGGATAAGGTGCTGGGTAGTAACTGGAGTGGCCTTGCCTCGCGGGTTGTCTAGCTATGTACTGGTAAAATATGATTTTAGAAACAGAATTGTTATGTCCAAAGATCCACAGAGAAGTAGAGGATTCTTGAGTAGAAATGATGGGTACGTATGATTATGGAAAAGCTTTTTATAAAAATAAGATTACGTTTTGGTCCATGCGGACCGTTTAAGTACAAAAATATTAAAATGGCAGAAACGGACACAAAACGAAATCGTTTCAAGTAAACGTTACAAGCCTTGCAGGGCACAGGGGTTTTATATTATTCTGGTTGATAAAAAACATATTTACAGGAGAGTAGAGCCAAATTTTATGCGAAACGCGTAAAACCTTGTTTTACTGGCGTTTATTTCAAAGCTCGTGGTAGATGGCGTTAAGTTAGCTAACATGGGTGTACATCGTGGATGAGATTACTCAAGTAAATGCGACGAAATTGAGATTTTTGTTACAGCAACCAATACACGTGTTTCTTGTATGACGCAGTTAGCGGAGAGAGGTTTGAGCTGAGGGATGCTGGCTGTCCCTTGAAGACAGTGCATTATGTGTTTGACGCAGAAAATGTAAGCTATGTTATAACTGACCATAACTGGTTAATTATTCATTTTTGAAAGACAAAAAATATTGTTATTGCTTAACTGGTGTATTTACCTACTCGAGATTTGCATTAATTATACACTCAGTTATATTTTTTTTAGATTTGGGTAAATATACAGTCATCGCAAGATTGCGAAAGCGTATCATTCGACTTTACGAAGTCTTCGGACTGGCAGCCCGTAAGTAATTCTTTCGAATTATTTAACACTAGCTGAACCCCGTGGTTTCACCCGCGTTTAAAAAGTCAAAAAGAATACATATTTAAACATGAGTCATCCCGCTGACCCGCGACGGCGCGCGCATGCGCGTGGAGCGCGCGCTAATGGATTTTTCAAAAACTAAAGTAGCCTATGTTACGCCTTAGACCTCTAGCTATCTTCCAAAGAAAGTCCAGTCAAAATCGGTCCTGCCGTTAAGAAGATTAGCTCAGCCAAACAGACAGACAAAATTTTTTTTTATTGCATTTTCGTTATAGGTATCGTGTATACTCTAGTAAAAAATGTTATTTTGAAATCACAAACAGACACTTCAATTTTATTTATTCGTATAGATAATGTCACGAAAATGGTAACTTTCAGACACATTTTCATCTTCTACGAGTGTTGAGATTGCAGCAAAAAAATCTCCGAGATTTATGAGCCTAAAGTAGTGGAGTTCTTAAATACTTAAACTAAAACTTACAAACTTATTTTCCTTAACATGTTACAGGTGTTTGAAGATCCTTTACTGATGATGAAGCAGGCTCCAGTGACCGACAGTGGGTTGTATTCAGCGCCCCCGGAGCTCGAGCAGTTGCGTTCTACCCTCGAAGCTAAAGTCAGGAGCAAAGTTCAGAAGTGGCGATCCCACATGAAGACTATATGGAATAGGTAGGATCAATAGTAAACAGATATGAGGGCAATATCCTCATTTTATATAAATAAATGGTATGCAGATAAAAATTGAATAAACAGTAGTAGGTTTTAAAGGTGATAGAACCCCATGTAGTTCGACTCCGGCACGACCACCGCCGCACCTATTTCTGCCTTATAACAGTAGTGTTCAGCGCTGCTGTGTTATGGCTTAGAGGGTGTGGTCAGGGAGACCGCTCCCTGACCAGCCAGTCTTTAAGACTTTAAGCCAGACTTTAAGCCAGTACATAAGTCTGTACTTATCCGAGGCGTTCCATCTAAGTCCTCAGGCGTAGCAACACAGCTGTGGTCAACCCCAGGTATGACCGTGGTCATATCTTGGGTTGATTACAAATGTCCATGGGTGACTGTGGCCACTTACCATCATGCAAGCTCGTTTGCTACTCACATGTTATAAAAAAAATCTAATATGTTATATTTGTAGGTATTATTCACATATCCTCCATTAAAATGCATTTATTTTATATTTTTATCACGACAATGGTCATTCTATCATCGTTCTCGTACATGAAAATCAGAGCTTATGAAAGTGTTTTTTTTCGTCACAGACATGCAAGGAAGCTAACCTATGGATAGGTGTCACATTCGCCAATAGTGACTTGATTTTCATTGTTCTGATTAGCCTAGCACCATTGGATAAATCATAAAATTTATGTTTTTCGGAAGGCATGCGAGCCAACAATTAAAACTACGGAAGCGAAATAACTGTGTCAGGTACTCCGTACACATCTTTATCTTTGTCTGTATATTCATACTCTTAAAAGCAGACCACAGTACCTACTGCTGTTGTACCTAAAGCAGAACTAACGTTTTAAATCTATTTTCAAATAAATAAAGAAGAAATAGAAACAGTAACACTTAATACTGCTGTTGTAAGGCTGAAGTAACCACCTTTCAAATGCTTTAAAGTTCTTATAAAATAGTTCCAAATTACCAGTAATTCTTCCCAACATCAAGCCTCTCGACCTAAGTATTTTCCCTGCAAAGCCAGCCGCCTCGGCGCCGAGGGAAAACCCGATAACATGAAGCGTAGACGCCCTAGCGCCAGCTGAGTCTAGGAATTGCACGAAGTCCGCTAACCTCTCACCCATGTACCGAGTGTTGCGGACCGCTGATATATACCTGAAAATAGCGAAAACGCATTTTGTACTACAGCAATTACATTTTACTCTTAATTTAAACAATGGATAGAGATACTTTAGATAGTTAGCAATATACAATCTTAAATACAAGAACATTATCGCCTACAAGAAGGGTGTCATAATAAATTGGTTAAAACACTCAAATATCCTGGTAAAAATCAACGATGCATTACCGACAACTCTGGAACGATGCATTGATTTGAGGAATCAAGAGACCTATATCTGACGTGTGAGACGTGTATTTTCCATAACATTGTGAATGGTGCGTGCTGCCAATTAGTCCGTATTTAGTAAAAATAACTCCTCATTCTAAGAGAGGACGAATGTCAGATCTTCTAGACATAAAAAACGGCGACAATTGTAAGCAAAGTCGCAGTAAACGATGGTGTACATAATAAACATTCAGCTAATGGAAGCGAAAATCCGCAGACAAAGATGAATGGAGAAACAATTTATTCGGACGTGAAACACGTTTTGGCCACAAATGGTGATCGTGCGGAAATGAAGAATAATATTACTTTATTGTACTTTCGTTAATACTTTTACATAACCGTGACATGTTTTTTACATTTGGTCTTATAATTAATTCAAATGATCGCTATGTTTTTAATTAGTCGAAATAATACAACATATGTGCCTTAATACAAACTACATGCATAGTAACAACAGTTCCACATTTAACCCTCAAATTATATGTACCCCTCTGTCCCCCGTGTGGAAAGCTGTTATGGATATCACGAGGGTGACTGAGAATTATGCTGCTCCTACCTGATAAAAACCCACGACGTTCCATTCTCTTAATCGTGGTAGAATCCTTTGTAGAGCAACTCTGGTGACACTACCGCTACACCTGTTTCTGCCTGATAGCAGGGTTGAGCGCTGCTGTTCTGATTTGATGTGTATGGCAAGGAAGACATATTCAGAGTCGTTCAATCCTTAGGGATAACAACGTATTTGTGGCTATTTACAAATGTTTATAGGCAGTAGACACCTACAATCCATGATAAAATGATCAGCTAAAACATTCAACAAACAAAATTCGCATAACAAATCACACAAACATTTTACTAAAAACCGGTTCAAAAGAAAAGCTACGAATTTTATTGCAATGTAACTCTAACTACATTTTTATTTAAAAATGCATTGTAAAACTAAACAATAAGTATGAACGCTGCAGAACAAACCCGCATTTCACACCGGGACGTGATGCGACACATAAATCCCGGAGTTGGCTGCTGGCCACAATAATGAATAACATCCAAACGTTTTCATGTTATCACCTTGCTCCATGTTTTATTTATCATTCTGTATCCTCTTTATCAAGTAATCACGAGGATACGTGAATTAGTTTGTATAATTAATTCATGGACTTTTCGTCTTTCTCTTTTTCGCTTTCGTCTTTTTGGTTTTTTTCTTTTTCGTCTTTTTCGTCGTCATTAGGTACTTCAAAAGTTGGCTGGAAACATACCTTTAACAAATGACTTAGTCTTTCATTCAAACATGTTGCTACCCCAAAAGACTAAGTCGCAAATCACTCAGATGTGTCTTATTGATATGTCTCAGGACCAGCCTTGCCTCACCCTTCATAACAGATAATAAGGACGTTTCACCACTGTTACATGGCAGATGTGGCAGGTGTAGCGACTGTACCACTGCGTCTTACCACAATCAGTTCTACCACTTTAAATATTCTTACAACTTTTATCATTTTTAGGGTTCCGTACTCAAAGGATAAAAATGAAACCCTAACTCTTAAATTATAATAGCTAGATACTGTTTTTTTTGATTAATCGTAATATGTATCTTACCAAGGGAACGCAATGAGCCGTGACCAATCCACAGCAATGAAGTTGACGTCCATTGATGACAAGTAAGCTGAAATGGTATTAAGAAATCTGTTTAACAAAACACCGAAGTTTGAATAAATTTTAAGTTATAAAATGTTCAAACCAGAATACAGCAACGCTTAACACTGCTGTTGTAAAGTTTCTACAACGCCATCTACCTATTTCTATAAGTAAGTGTGGCGTTGGTGCCTCCGGTGTTGAACAACAAGGGATTCTACACTGCTGCCATCTTAAATGAGGTTTCTTGTGCTACTTATGTAATTAGATTTACTTTAGATTATTTTATTCTTTGTTAATTTTTATGACACTACGTGTGTTGCGCAGTACGTCTACCCAAGGTGACTTACTGCTTTTTTGTGTTTTATGTATATATTTTTTAGAAATATGTGTAATTATCTGTAATTATAAATTAAAATTTTAGTTTTTACTTTGATATCTAATTGTTTGCTACACCCTATACAAATTTACGAACAAAAAATATTAATTAGACTCACAAAAACTATATTAGGTACATCAGATCTGATTGTAATTACGTTTAATTGATGACTATTATAATAATAATGTTATTTATTATTTTGTGTTTACCTTACACTTTATATAGAAACATTATTTCGAGGAGAACTACCCAAGAGAAGGGCATGTTTATCATAGTCTATCCATTAAAGGGCCAAGATGGTAATTTGTAACACAGCTTGAGTTTCGCCGTGACCACGATCCATGCAACTGGGTCGAAATATCGGCAATTAAGAAATTATTTCCGCGTATCGTG
>DWLZ01000271.1:0-11620 GCA_018251995.1 Urbanus velinus | reverse complement strand
CTCTAACGGACTATAAAGGGCACAAATCTCTTAAAAGTAAATTGCTAATCATTTAAGATATTTTGTTTATAAACTTATTACTATTACCGTTTTACGAAAACGGGAATATATTGCTCACTTCCCACTAGTAAACAACAAAAACAACAATTTCATGCCTTCAGTCGACTATTCTCTGCCGGACAGCAAACACAATAAATTATTTTATACGACCTCGTAGCAATTTATCTGTAACCCTCCACATGATACATAAAACACTATGACAAACATACATCAGCATTGCAGGTATTGGTGGCACGAGGAACCCGTACGGGGAATCGACTAGGCACGGCTGTGACAAAGAAATTGTAACTTAATACTAAGTTATTCCCGTTCGCGGCACGAGCTTAGTTTACGAGGCAATAAACAACAGTGTGTCGAGCCTCTAAGTTCGCAATATTAAGAGCCATCCAAGAACCCGTTGCTCATTTGTATTCCATTCGACAATAAATCGGAAGATCGCTGTATACAACACTATCTTTTGAACTGTCATTAAAAACAGATCTATGGTTGGAACACGGGCTGGATTATAGGCAACTGCGATATGCGTGACTTATCTCGTATGTGTGACCTCAGGTAGACAGACTACAATAGTATTCCAAAATAATATGGAGGCAATTAATCTGATTTTAAATCATAATTTAACTATAAACTTATCTCAAATTTGTTATGTATCGACTGACAACTGAGAAAGCTTTTAAATACTAACATAACTAATTGTAACTGTACAAAACTTAAGCATTTAAATATGAGGCTTAATAAACCACGTCAGAGAAATAGCCACACAAATCGTGCAAACATTCAAAAGCTTTTACGTGATGAATAAAAAAGGATATAAAAAGAAACAAGCGTTCAAAAAACGAAATATGAAACATAAACGAGGAGATTTTATTGTAGTAGCAGATGAAATCGTGATGAAGATAAAATTATTCATAAAATTGCAAGTCTGCACGGGCGTGCGTCTAGATTAAACTCAAGATACGAATAATACATAAGGATCATTGTTTATAGCTATCATTACTACAATTACTTTCGCAGAGATTCGTAGTTATGAAACGTAGATCAAAGTTATATTCATACTAAATACGGACAGTAACTTTTGACTTTCGATCAGAACCCAATTAAAGTGGATGTAAATATACTAATCAGTCCACAAAACAAGCGAAAATCATCATCATTGCACAGCGTATTGAAATAACGTTTATAAGATACTTTGACAAATTGACAAATAGTAATGTTGTGAATGGTATTATCTATAAAATGACACATTGAAGAATGAGAACTGAAGCTTCTTTGAAAAGTTAATTGAAACGTACAATGTAAGTAAAGCAACCAACAACTTTAAAACACTAAGTCACAATTTGGTGATCACTGATGGGATTACGGATCTGATCGACCGAGGTTACAGAACCGGAATACAAGTAGTCACTATAACAAGGATAGATATAGGAAAAGGTAGGTCCGAGCATAATCACTTAAGTTGTCACGTCATTGACACGATAAACACCATAATGGCGTCGAGCCACAAAGGCGCGGCTCGAGTTATGTAATTTGGTTGACACATGAATATTAATGACATAAACTACGCCATGGATGAAACACTAAAGCTTTTTTACGGAGACCAAAAAAGCTTTCTCTATTCCAAAACATACTTTGTATTCGAAAACTTACGACAAGTATCTGAATAACTAAAACAATGCGGAATTTACTGGGCGAAAAAAAATAAAAAATATTTTTGTCATTTGTGTACAACCTACGGTCTTTGAGTGAAACGTACTTGATATTGGGAATATTACCTACCGGAATGTTAGTGTAAATACTAAAATGACCTACAACGATTCGTAAATAGATACATATCAAAGAGCAATTAAGAGCTGTGAAAGTTAAGCAAGGAACGAAAGGAGATAAGTATGAGCGACCTTCAGACGCAGCGTAAGGGCGTCCTGCCCTTACAAAGCAACCTTCACGCACGGATAAATGGATTATGCCGCGAGAAGCGTCCTTAACAACTGACTGAAAACTATCCACAACTAATTTGAATACCTAATAGCACTTAAGGCAGTACGTGATTCAAATTAGCAACAGCCACGACCGAAATATAAAAGAGATGTCTATCAATTTTAAACGACACGTGTAATAAACGCTAATACGTCTTTTGTGGTCTTTCCATTTTTCATTTTAGTTTTTAATGTGACAAATGAGGAACGAAGGATACTCGTATATTTCAAAATAAAAATACCACATAGAGCCGGATTCACTCCTTCCTCGTAGTTAAATTAGAAACTTCCTCTAATTTAACTGTCACTGTATTTTTCCGTACTTCGTTGATTGCGAATGATGGATGTAGGCAAAGTAACTAGTGTAAACCACCCATAATCAGTAGTTACTTCTAGATCAAACTAACCGTATAAATAAAACGTGTTATTTTTATTTATAGTGCCTACAAGCAGCAAACGAGCATGTACCCCAGAAAGGCTTGCTATATGATCACTGCTACATAAGAAACACCGACCCCAAACATTTATCTATCTTTCTCTCTCTAAACAAAACTAGCCAACATAGATTACAAATGCATAGTTTTCCGTGCCGATCAAGTCTGATTACCTCTGAGTTGAATTGAGCATGTCTGCATTACCAGAACATTCAACACAGCAAAACATACGCATACAGTCATTACATACACCCACATTACTCTTCACATATCTGCCCACTTGAACGCTTTCGTTCAGAGCCCAAGATATAAAAGTCTCAGGATAATAGTTTGACCCTCGTAGTGTA
Organism: Urbanus velinus; assembly: GCA_018251995.1. Lineage (NCBI taxonomy): Eukaryota > Metazoa > Arthropoda > Insecta > Lepidoptera > Hesperiidae > Urbanus > Urbanus velinus. Next base: position 8,806 of record DWLZ01000271.1, on the reverse strand, counting down.
TTTAATGTGAAAGCCAACAGACAGCTTCTATGGAGCGAACGTAATTGACCCGTCAATAGAAGCGATGCTACACAGATCCGTACATTTGATCCTCGTTTCGTCCAACGTGCCTCCATTTAACGACTCAAAAAATGTTTTGTAAAAGTCGCATTGCGTTGAGAAGGCAACAAAGAAACAGTTGAATTACTTTAGTTTGTAGAGGACGTCCCGCCCTTGTTCAGAAGTGAACGTTTCGTGCTAGACTAAGTGGATTATGCCGTGCGAAGCGTTCTAAGCAAGTGACCGGGGCGTCACCAGCCGCAATAACAGAACGTCATTGCAATGAATGTCACGGTGAAACTGTCCAAAGACATTTATTTTTGCTGATAATCTAACCTTAGCTGTTATATTTAAACGGCACAATATATAATACCCACATAAATTGCACGCAAATGTCAAAGCTACACGAAGAATTTCGTTGAATACAATTGTGTAGGAGCATAAATATTGCGTAGTAGAATTAGTAGTAGAATACCCAATGTTTACGATTGGCCGTACGTAGGTAAATAATTTATATGCTGAGAGTACATAAAGTGTACTGTTCGGTTTAGGTAAGAAACGCTAGAAACCAAGGTTCCCACAGCATAATACCGTCCATCAATGAACGAATAGTAGACGCTGGTACACTTGCCAAATACTTAGAATCTGACGCCATGCGCTGCAATTGCCAATGCGGATTTAATGCACTTCAATATTGACGGCACTGCTATTGTCCTCTGCCAAGAAAAACACGGAACCAATTTAAATTCCTTCAAACGAGATTCACTTAGGACTCCGAGGGTACGTTAGGGATTTTATTTTCATTAGTTGCTCTGCCCACGTGTTTTGCCTGTGCGAACTAAAATATACCAACCACGAATATTTTAATTGATTTGCTTAAAGTAAATTTGTGTGTATTAAGGCAAGGTAATTGAGTGCCAAATCAATTAATCAATAAAAATAGTTGTGGTTCTTCACAATGTTTCATTTATAAAGCAGCGGCCAAAGAAACGTGATAAACTTAAATAAAGAAGATTCATTGAAATCCATAAAGTGACAGTTGCATGATGCATGTACAATCAAAGTCAAAAAATAGTTTTCGGAGCATCTTAATAGTAGATCTCAATTACTTTACTTAAAACGTCTCCAATTTTGGATTCATCATAGTACATAAATATAGATGTTTAAAGATAAACATGGCGTTTACAGCTACTGTAAAATAAAGACGAGTATAAAACTACTAGAAACGACGCGTCCTGCATTTGTAAAGATAATTCGTGGCGCAGCTTTCAGACAGTATTCAACGACAACGTCTGTATCTAAAATTATTTCGTGCTCGTAAATGCCGACAGATTTTACAGTCGTCGTAATTTTGCGTCGAAAACGACTTAAAACGTAGCGGGGTGAGGATCGTGGCTTAATGATGCGAGTGAAAGGCGAACGCATTAAACGCCGCTGAGTTACGTAACCTGCGGACTGTATTAGTATAAACGATTTTGGTATATACATACTTATGCAGCATCTATTCACTAGCCATTAGAAGACCAACGAAGACCTTTGCCATATGTTTTCGTGCCCGCAATTGGTGTTGGCATGACACAGGAAAACGAAGCTCTAGATATACAGCAGCTTCTTCCTGTCTCAAAGAATACAGGAGACATCCTGTATCCCCTAGTTGTCATCAACGACATAACAGGAAAAGAGGGAGTGGGGGGAGTCCAAAAAATTTTAGAACCAATTTAGAAATCTTTATTAAGAAGTAATTGAACATGTATCATGTTCAGAAAGGAAATTACTACTAACTTTCATCTTTTATATACTTCCTTTAAGAAATTACTTTTACGCCAATGATTTCTTAACGGACAATCTATTTTGAAAATACTCCTGTTTTACAATTTAATGTTAAGCTTTGGGTCGGCCAGTCATTGTTTGACTTTTCGGAACTAGTTCTCTAGACAACCGGTCGTCTATCCAAGGAAGTTAAATTCTTGACCAAATTTCCCAATCTGATGGATTGGGTCAAAGAGCAAACAACAATGTGGAAGGGACTAGAGCATCCGCGACCTCCAGACTTCGCCCCGTCGGCGGGAAGGTCACGCCGCCCTTGCACCTACCGCCCGCCCTCTCTCCGGGCAACAGAAATCGACCGTACAAACTGATATTAACAGCCACGTAATCACCCTATTACAAAGCGTGAAGGGCGGACTCTTTAAACATATGTGGAGTTAGGTGATGGAGGCGTTAGTGGAACTACTTTTCTTTTATATGATGATGACGATATACATTATTTTTATGAAGGTAATATTTACAACTGTTTGTAGAATCGGGAGGATTTTTAAAGGCTACATAACTACTATTTTACATATATTTCCTTTTTAAGAAAAATAATGCTAACCGCTACTGTATTTGAAAAGTACGGTAGAACAGAGATACTTAACAAAGCTTTCCAACTTAAGCTTTTAGAAATAGCAGCAAATTTGACACGAGAATGAATCCAATCGTATGTGATCGATAGCAAAGACGAAGAGTTGATTTGAGATGACCATGGACCAAATGATCATACCATCAGGTGGACTATATGCTCGTTTGCTACTTCATTTTATTAAAAAGTTTAAACTACTTTCAGCGTTCGTTTTTAAAACGTGATTCGATTACAAACAACAACCTCATTAATCAGCCACATTTAAAAGTCAATGGTCAATTCACGAAAATTGGTACGCGTACTCAATACACATTCGTTGAAATTCGATACAGTTTTAACCTTATCAGAATATTAAGTGTGTCGAATAGGATTTTAATAGTGAAAGTATTTTTTAAATAAGTTTCGTATCCTTATAAATCGTTTTTCGTATGCAATGTATCGATTTTATAAGCTATGACGATATGAATACGAATCAATCCAACATCGATTACCGCATCCCACACAACGAGAAGCAAAACAGCAAAACGAGCTCAATTCAAAGCGCATTCAATCGTCTAACAAATCGACAAATAGCAAGAGTAACGCTGTCGACAATGCGAGATAACATTTCGCAATGTCTCGATAGGAGGTCTGGTGGTCTTGCGCAAATCGTGACGTCACCGCGTTCGGTTCCGGCTTCGCTTTCGCGAACACTTTCACCGGTCGGACCAGTGAGGTGGCGCCGGCGTTTGTCGATACTCGATACGATATATTGTTATTGAAAAGAAATCGATATGCCTTTTAATCAGTAACTAATTGGGATAAAATATAGTTTATAATGAAAAAAATCGACAAGCTTCGTTATTAATAAATGGTAATCGTGAAAAAAATATCAATAAATTATGATTATAATACCAACAGTTCATCTTCTATTTTTAGAATTCAAAGACCGTAACCAATTTAATTTCAGAAATAATATTCTTAATTAAACGGTGTATTGTGTAAGCAGAATTTTATTGCCACACAAATCAAACGAATAAAAATCATACATCGCATTTAAATTAAATTGAATATTATGTTTATTTATGTGAATTTCAATCAATATGATTTATAATCTTAGCGTGTTCCACCGAATAATAATAAACATATTTCATATTTGTTAAATGCGATTTACAACACATAAATATGTACATAATATTAATTTATGATTTTATTATACCTCATATGTACATAAACATAATTTTCAATCTGCTAATTTTTATAGATTCATCCGTGTTTACGTTTTTTTTTTAAATGCATAAAAATAGTATTCTTAAACATAATTTAATATTTTATTATACAACCAAAAGCTTACAGTCGTTTAAGATTAAAACAGAACGTTTATCCGACAAAAATAAGTAACAAAGTGAAAATGAGCTAAACGAAAAGAACCTCTTTGTGGCAAATATCATCTAAGCTTTAGGCCATTCAAGTTAACGAGTCAAAGCGAATTGTCCGCGCTTATTAGGCTCATAGCCGGCAAGTCCGAAACAATGCCATTTTAGTATCGAGAACAAAAATAAAAGAAACCGAGCGGCTCGTCACAGAGATTTCCACGGACGTTTCTCCAATTGACTCCGTGTAACGGACCGGAGACGTCTAAAACAATCAATTATATAGACGGACGTCTTCCCACACTTTCTAACGCTATTGTGATGGAGTGAGACAATAATATCCCGCCGATTTATTGTAGTGCGGCGTGCGTCGGTCGGTCGTAATCACGACATTATTTTCGTCGAAGAACCGGGATATCTTGGATTGTGCTTTCGTTTGCTGTTTGCACGACCTTCGCTGTCGAGAACGAATCCAGGACAGTCGATAATAGTAAGCTACCGAGGTTGTCTTGTATACCAAGACATATATTGTTGTACATCAATTGTTAAATTAACGGCCAGCCTGCCTCACACGACGTTGCTTATAGGTACTTGCCATAATCTCAACAAAAGAGCTTAGTTTCATTGGAATTTATTTAAACAAATCTCCATAAGAATGTACTGCGATAATATCAATAGGTATTATTTATCCTGAAACCCAACGCGGACTCGCAGGTGTGTAGTGTAACCAACGATAAAAATATGTAATTAATTGCGGTTTTTGTATAAGTAACAAAATATACAAGATATCTTACACAGTGTCTTGGTACAAAAGGTTTTTTTTTTAATTTATTGCAAGCAAGAAATCACAAAACTACAACGACGACAAGCGAACACACAGACCAGCGCCAGTGTCCTAAACTACAGGACACAAATACAGTATAAACAAAAATTACTGTACCAGTTACCACGAAATGCTACGTATATCTCATAAAATTGAGTATGATTATTTATTATAGGTGAGAACTAGCTGTCCCCGCGGTTTCACCCGCGTTAAAAAAATAAAATGAATACATACCTAAACATAGATTCGCTCTCCCACGAGGGCGGCCGCACGCGCGTGATTAGCGCTCTATTGGTTTTTTTCAAAATTAAAGTAGCCTATGTAACGCTTTAGACATTCCGCTATCTTCTAGTGAAAGTGCCGTCAAAATCGGTTCAGTCGTTTAGAAGATTTCCTCAGCCAAACAGATAGACAGACAGACGGACAAAAATTTGTTTTAATTGCATTTTCGTTATAGGTATCGTGTACATTTTCATATGCATTGAGTAAAAATATATTATTTTGAAATTACAAACAGCCATTCAATTTTATTATTAAGATGAGTACATTTTACATCACATGGTCAGCATGGCCATTTAATACACAAATGACAATAACTATTACAAAAAATTAAAAAAGTCAAAATAATAATAAAATTCAAATACAGTTAAATACGATTACCCTGTCGCCTATATTCTTTAGAATTTCTCAACTGTAAAGTAGCTGAAGTTTCCAAGACTAGTGTTGTAACACGGTAATATAACAACACCACAAAACGGAACCTGATCTGAACTTTTAAATCCATTTATTAAATCGATATTATCTGTAGAAAATACAATAGTTGTCCGATCCTTTGTTTACGGCACCGCTACTTCGCTCGAAAAACTAAATGATTAATGTTTCCACTAAAAACTCCTACAACTTGTTCTATCTACGACGAGCAACGATAAGTTAGAATCGTTGGATGAGCTAATTTATTAATTATTAATTAGCTCATCCATAACCATAAAATATGTCAAAGGGCTGTTACTGATGAAAAAATTAGCCTTGATCAGTTACTGTCATTAAATATTCTATGTATATTTTTGAGTAATAATGTTTTGAATTTTAGAGCATTTACAACACAACAAACTTAGGCAAGACGCAGTAGTTTAGTAATAAGAAAAAATCGAAACAGATATCGAAATGGCGTAGTTGAATCAAAAATCGTCAAGATAATATTTATGCCGCCCACGATTTACCGTTATTGTTTTAACCAATAACACAATACAAATAAATTATTAATCGTAAGCAAACTATTTATCGCTTCTCGCTCACCCGTCCCACGTGCAACAAATGCATACAGATCATTCTGTCATGTCGCTGCATTTGGGACAATCTCAGTGGAACAGTGAACACAATGAGGACTTATAGAAAGCGTGTTAAAGATGATAGGTCGTCACTGCGACCGAGGTATTAATAATGAAATATTAGGAGAAACGGAGCGCATAAATTATTGTTTTTTTTTCTACAATAGAAGACAAAGAAAGTATCTGATTCGAGATAAATGACACACTAGTTCCACGTACTCGGGATTTGGGTCGATAAAAGAAACGTAATGAAACGGTCACGAGTTTCATGTTCCATCACATATATGGTAAAGTTTAACGTTATAGAGGTACCCTTATTATAATTCTCATTCAAAAATATTAAAGGCGACTTTGGACTGTATAGTCGCTTAAAAACTAAATTTATCAAGACATTCAATTTTGATCATGTAGATCAATATTACATTGAAGTAAATTGTTTATTTACAATTTTAATGAAATTGATATATTTTTTTGAATAGACATCACTGCTTACATATTATTGTTTCATATTTGTAGAAACAGACATGATAACGTTAATATATGTATTTTTAAACGTAGCAAAGGAACTTAGATTCGTAATTAACATAATCTTTCTTAATTAAATAAGCTACTCCGACATTAGATAGGAGTCGTGCATTGTACTGCTGTATGTAAGACATGAAACAGCAATCCATCTTGCCAAGAATAAAAAAAAACTCCATTTGAATCACTCGATAGAACATCACAATTAGCCGCAAAAGTAACAACAGCAGGAAGTAAAATCGAGCAGAACAAGCAAATTGAAACTAATCGTCGGATCGTGACAATGAAGAATCTCAATTTCGATTCAGCGAGAGCCGTGTCACGGGTTCGGCGAGGTCACGGTGACGATAGCAACAGACAATTTATTAGGCTGATTTGTTAACAACAATTAAACAACGGCGTCAGCCAAAACAAACCTCATTTATTTCAGTAAACACGTTAAATTAGGTATACCTACGTATTTTTTGTTAACAATACTTAAAGAAATTAAAATTACTTCGACATTAGATTAATGTGGTAGAGTGTGCTTCTAAACCTTCCTCAACTTTGGGGACACTTATTCCCAACTGCAGAACATGAAACAGATTGCAACCAAAAATAAGGTAATTCGAATCATTCGATAAAACTGATGTTTTATCGATTACCTGCAAAAGCAGCGACAACAGAAAGTAAGAAGAATCATCTAAATTTCGATTCAGCGAGAGCTGTGTCACGGGTTCGGCGAGGTAACGGTGACAATAGCAACAGACCATTTATTAGCTGAATATCAGCCAACTCAATGCTTAACTAACTTAGTAAACACATTAAACTATACGTCTTAATAATAAGTAAAGAAATTAAAACTAAGCCGACATTAGAATACCACGACTCTATCACGTAGAGTGTGCTCCAAAACGTTCTTTGGCAATGAAAACACATCTATGCCCAGCTGAGGAAGATGAAACCGATTACAGCCATGAATAAGGATCTCCTAGTCATTCGACGAAATATAACAACAAGCTGGAAAATAACAGCTCGAAGATGAAGAATTTCAATTTTGATACACCAAGAGCTGTGTTCCAGGTTCAACGAGGTCACGGTGACGACGATATCAACAGACCATTTCTTGGGCAGATTTGATAACAACAACTTTATAATGTCGTTAGCCAAAACAATTCTCATGTACTTTAGTAAACACACATTAAAGTACCTACCTATTATCTTAGTATTAGGTAAAGAAATTAAAATTACTTAGACATTAGAACACCGTGGTAGTGACCAAGACCTTTCTCAACTGCGGGGAGACACTTATTCCCAGCTGGGAAACATTCATTAATTTGGGGTTGGACGAGATCACGGTGACGGCAATAGCGACAGATCATTTATCAGGCTGATTTGTTAACAACTAGCCAAAAAAATCCTCATTGTAGAATGTGATTTCCGTACACGCATAGGTGAAAAAGTGAAAGACATCTTTAAAAGCGTTCTTTAAACCGCTTTGTTTAAGCTGTTTTAATCGATAGCGAAACACCCTCCAAAAGCTAGTAGATGTTGTAGCCACTGCCGCCCATAAAATGCTATAGGTAACCAATTCAGGCGGTGGTAACTTTCCGGTCAAACAATACATTTTTATCACGTTTCTCTTGTTTACACCATGGACACATTTACAAATACACAAAATACATACAAAAACCCAGAACCAGAGTAGAGATCTGAATTGTCATATAAATATGTTGTTAGAGACACCCTTTATGTCAGAAAACTTAAATTGTAATTCTTAAACGTTTCAATAACTAGCCTCCGTAAAGGATTAAGGTCTAAGTACGTATAGGATTGATACATACAGCGCCACCTATTGACATTACTTATGAACACTACAATAAAATGAACCTCTACCTAGACACTCACAAAATTTGAGGGAAATTAATTTACGGGTGAAATTCTCAATCAATTTGATAATTGATAATTTTAAGTCGTTAAAATAATCACTACCTTCAATGACTACTAAATTCAATGAGATCCTTATACATCAAAATAAAAAATATTCACTATTAAAAACCATTTTTGCTACGTACTAGTCACAAATTAAAAGATTGTATACATAATACTTTAATAAGCGTCGCGAATAAACAATACAATCCGCAAATTATCAATGAACCACACTGACCTGTGGTTCGAATTCATTAAAATCACTATTAATCTTCTTGCGTCAGACCAACACCACCAAAAAAATAGTTTCCGTTCCTACCTTCGCATTATACCCAGCTAAAACATACACGTAATCAGGTCATAATTGATTTTTTACCATCACATCTTCATCGTTAACTTTTTATTGGTATTTTCGTGTGAACCTTACTGGCTA
>DWLZ01000270.1:0-11627 GCA_018251995.1 Urbanus velinus | reverse complement strand
CCGCCCTAAAGCTCTCCGACTGAAAGAAAACCGCCTAACATTATAATCGTGCGCTTGAGTTACCGCACTGTTAATTCAGATTTACCTAACCAAAAAAACTGTTTTTTAATTATTTTTTATCTCCGGCACAATTTGCAAAAACTGACCACGCTTTCCAGTCAATGAATTCACGTGTCAACAGCCTCACGTAACGGTCGCTATATCCAGAATGCTACCTTCAAATTAATAGACTTTAGAATTTTAAGATATAAGTATTAGACATACCTAATTATACCTACAAAAACCGTAGTAAATATGACATTAAAACAATTTAATTAATTAGTTGACAATCCCAACGACGTAGAGAGACATCAAATAATACTTCGCAATGCATCAACACGAAATCAAATGCATATCAAAGTCAAAGTTAGCGTACTTATTTTTGGGCGCGTGGTCGGAGCTATGACTAGAACTTGAGCTCGAAGACGAGCTCGAAGAGGATGAAGAGCTTCTAGATCTGAAAAGAAAAGATTTAAAATTAAGCATTATTATATTCCATGATTATTTCCATACTAATAAAACTGGATAGTAAATATGATAAAGCTTCTTTCAGGCAAACAGCCAAATCATATCCCAAAAATACAAGCAATTTTTTAACTAAGTAAAATTGAACTATGTATGTATAAGATATACAAGTGAATGTTATTAATTTCATTAAAATTTCCCAACTATGTCCCACTGCTGGGCAGGGGTTTCCTCTCATAGTGAGAGGGATTTAGCCCTTAGTCAACCGTGCTGGCTAAGTGCTAATTGATAGACTTCACACACCTTTCAGAACTTTTTAGGAACTCTCAGGTGAGCAGGTTTCCTCACAATGTAATGTAATATCTTGTATATCATTCATATTTTGTATATTAGAAAATATGTATATATAAAAAGCAATTAATGTACCCAAGAACAATGAGCTCATTAAATACATAATTGATTCTATTAAAATAAAATCTTGACATTGGATTTTTTTAAATATTCCATGCACACTATACATTACCTATTTATAAAACCGACCTTCTTTTACTACTCTTGGAACCGGATGGACTCTGGCCATTTTTATCTGCCGAATCAGATCCAGCGTCTTTAGAACCATTGCCATCCTGTGATTGGTCTCTGGTATCTGAAAATGTAATAATCATTACTTTATTGGTGTACAAAAAATATATATGTAAGTAAAACATATATTATGTTGTATGTGTCTTAGGATATATAATTAACATAATAAATCTTAATCACTAAACAATAGTTTTAAATTAAAGAAAACCGAAATGACAGGGGTTGTTTATGTTTTTTTATTTTCATATCATCATCAAAAGTTAATTTTATTTCAGCTGTTCAAGAATGTAATCCTAAAAATATTATAAGATTGCAATTTGCCGATTCGCTCATTACTTACCATGTTTCGATGAATTGCCTTGTTCTCCATCACTCCCCCACAAGTCATATTTAGAGAGATCGGCTTCATCACCAGACTCCTCTTCATCCTCCCCACCATCCTCACCTTCCTGTGAAGTACCCCCTTTACCCTGAAACAAACAGTCCGCAATAGAAATCATCGCTTACAACGAAAGAAAACAGCCAACACATTTGAACATACAAACCTTTTTCTTACGTTTATTTTTCTTGCTTTCAGCTGATTTTTTGTAACTTCTGTCTGGCGTTTTCACTGTCAATTTAAGCCTATTTAAAAGAATTGGTTTGGGAAGAGCGAAGCTCTTGAAGTTCCCTATAACTGGCGCATTTTCATTGAGATGAGCTAGTTGACTTTCAATTTTGCTGTCATCTGGGTTACAAATATTTAGGTTAATGTTTTTTGCAACATTCGGCGGTATTACCACCGGACCAGGATCAAACATATCACTTAGAAAAGGTGTGTCGCCAGTGTTCCCATCCAACTTTCTTAACTGCCTTTCAATACTTCCTTCTCGATTGCTTTCTCTCTCCCATTCTTCATCATTTGTCAAATTTATGGTTTCCACTTTTTGATTTTGGTCATCATTGCCATTATTTGTTTCTTCATTATTTTGTGCATTGTCTGATGAAGATGAGCTTTGATTGAACTGTTGTAGATTTTGTAGCGCTAATAAAAGCGTATTAGTATTGATGCCCGCTAACAAAGTAGATAGATCCAACTGCTGCGTGTTCTGCGCAGCTTCACAAGATTTGTTCACATCAACTGACGAAGTACTAGAATCTAGCAAAGAGTTGGATTTTGTATTGTTTATTGCTTGATTATTGATTTGACTTTCATTGCCTGATTGTTCCGCATCACTTTGTTGAATATGTGAGTTTTGTGCATGAGACACATTGGTGGACGGCGAGCCCCAAGTCATTTGAGTTGTCACCGATGTATTTGGCGTGGATTGCGGCAAAATAGTTATTGACTCTAATATTTCTACTCGTTTTGTTGTATTCATGTGTTTAGTTGAACCATCCATCATATTTCCTTCTGACATACTTTTTATTTCATTTGACAATTCCATAGGAATAGGATTTGGTCTATCATTAATTAAGTTAGTTAAATTTGTTGAAGTGTCATGAGGTAAGGTTTGGCACATATTCTGTTTTAAATTTTGATCCATAAAAGCGAAACTATGTGATGTTTGAGTGTTTGGCATGCCCTGAGTTTCTTTAGTTTTTTGCATATCATCAAACAAACCTAACAAATTTTCACATCTGTCTCTAACCATATCCATATTTATTTTGTTACTCTGATTATTAGTATTATGGCAAGAATCTGAATTATCTGTACAATCGGTATTATATAAGGACTTAGCCAAAGGGCTTATTAGGCTCATATTGATGCCGGAAGGTGCACATTGTTTTGACGTCGGCGATTCTGGAGTATCAGTGTTGTACAGAGCATCGTCATCTTCATCCCACTCTGTTTCGTACATTTTTCGTACACTGTCATACTTATCTAGTTCATTACTTATTTCCGGACTCCTCTGTTCTTGCAAATTAAATATATCTGTGATACTACGGTTTTTGTTTGCACAATTAGATTGTACTATGTTAAAAATGCTAGATGGTTCTTCCAATCTTTTAGCATATACAGTGGTTTGTACAGGATTATTAAATATTCTTGGTGAGTTGTTTTCTGGCACATTAGCATGAGTAAAAGGCGGAAATTTGTCAAACGAACGTGTCGGCTCTGGTATGTTTGTGAATACATTTTGTATTGGTTTATCAAAATAACCAGGTATTTCTTGTGTATTTACAGAGTATGTAGTCTGTTGTGTAGATTTACCATTGTGGAATGAATTCCCTGATGCATTTGTATATGTAACATTTTGTGTTGGTTTATTAATATTTGATACACAATTAGTTTTTTCTGGAGGTGGCATAGAGAAAGTGTTTGGCACTGGTCTATCAAAAATATTTTTAGCTTGTTCAGTTGGCTTAGCATCGTAACGATCACTGAGTACAGGCTTCCCAAAATTATTTGTTGTTCCAGTTTTTTCTGGGGCTGTGGCATATAAAGATTGTCGTTGCTCATGTGGCCTTTCTATGGTTGTTGATTTTGCCCATACATTTGTTTCTACTGGTGCTGGTTTTTCATGATAATTTGATAAATTCTGTGTAGTCTTGGCACATATATTTGCCTGTACTTGTTTATCAAAAGGCACATACAGTTTGGCAGAGGCAAATGAATCCAAATCATTTTTCGCAAACTCATTTGAATTTTGGTTGGCTGGCTGCTTTGCCGACATATACCCTTGATTTTGTGCAGAGTATGATTCTTTCTCTGTACAAGTAGCATTTGGATTGGTAGCATCTGGACGAGGTTGCGGTTTAACAAATGATGCTCCATTACCTTTAGCCCAAAATCCCTTCCTCTTAACATTGTTTTTAAACTCTTGGTAATTCCTCTTAGCTGTGGCACCTAATTTTGTGGGCACATATTCAATTGAACAACCATCAGTGTCAACTACATTAGGTTCACGATTTCTTTGTTTCACTGCCATGTTACGTAAGTTGGTTGTGTAAATGTTTCCAGTTACAAGAGGAGACTGTGCTGACGAATTAAATGTATTATATCCTTTGAAAGGTTGTACATCAACAGATTGGTAGTTGTTCTGTTTTGCTGGAATAGGTCTTCTTTTTATTTTACGTCGTACCTTCTTACCATTACCAAATGATCTTGACAGGAAGTCTTCATCTTCGCTGTTATATGATATGGAACATGAATCAGAATCATGTACAGACTGTTTAGGTGTATTTGACTTTGAAATTGGAGCATTTCTCGGTTTTGTTAGCTTAGATTTTACCTCACAATCTGAATTTGGGTAGTTGGAGTCTTGGCTATCACGAGAACTAGACCTGGTCCTACAATTAGACGATGCTGAATTACTTCTTGTATGAGACTGTCGATCTTCTGCTGCACTAACAGAACCTGCTGGCTTTGTTTCTCCATCCACTCCTACTATTAAGGTGCCAGCACTTACGCTTCGTAAAAGATGTGTAGATTTGTGACCTGTGGGGGAACCTCTGTCATAATCACATTCACTTTCTGATGGAATTGGTATTTCGTCGGGATTCGGTACTCTTTGAACTTTAGGTTTTGTTTTAAAGTCAGTGTTCGTGGGAGGGTCACATGAAACAGATGGTTTAGTAATATCCTTTTTAGGTGAATCTATATGATTATCGACAATACAACCAGTTTTCAGAAGACGCTGCCTCCATGCAAATATTGTTTCATACTCAGGGCATGGTTTATCAAAGTACATTTTAAACTTATCCGTACTGATTTTACAATTATTGTAGACGATGGCAAAAGCTGCAGCCTTAACCTTCTCTTCTATTGTGTACGTGACTTGCATTTCTTCCTCTGGTGCTTGTCCAGAGAACTTATACAGAAAATCATTATTAGTGGACGATACTCTATTCTCCATTACCGGATTATTGTAGGTCTTGGCTGTTGGTGGTGGAATATTATTGTAACTCTTGGCAACAGGTGGTGGTAAGTTATTAATGTCATATTTTGTCTTTTTTGAACCAGTCTCATAACCAGATGATCCAGTATGATCTTTATCGCCCGAGCTACAAAATCGTTTGCGTTGCTGATGACCATTCGCCTTGTAGTACGGCAGCTTATGATCTTGGACGTTAGGCCGATTTTGGTGTGGATATTTCCTAAAAGCCATTTTCATTACCGGCACATCACAGACTGAACCATCACTAAGACTGCCCATGTTTTTATCACAATCTTTCTTTGCGACTTGTGGCATGTTTGAAGGTGGCAGAGGCATAACATGATCCAATTTTATTTCCTTCTGCAGCATGGTTGGTGGCAACTTTTTGTTAACTGGTCCTTCAGTGATGCCAACCTGAAGGCAGGAAAAATTATCTCCACTTTAGTAATGACGCGCTTCAAATTTATTTCACTTATTTGTAATAAAAGTACATTCTTCTTAGCTTGTAATTCCTTTACTTGCTGTCTATTTTAAAGTGTGTTGATAGAAAGTTAGGATTATTATGTAGAATGTCATGTACTGGTAAACAAAGACATGGTTTTAGTTAATTATGTCTCATGTATTATGGCAAATACTGTAACATTCCTATCTCGATATGGTGAAACCAAATGTGTAGAATTTGAATGGAACAAAACTTATTTTTGGAAATCAGTGAATGTGAAATACAACAAAATTAAGGTAATAATTTTAAACTACGTATAAAATATGAGAAACAATAAAACATCAATGTACCTTTTCTTGTTCGTCCTTGCGTTTGCGTTTCTTTCTGCCAAATTCATCGTACTCATCGTCTGATGAGGGTTCCCGCCTCCTGTACTCTACGTTGCCTCGCTCATTATAACCTCCACCATAGCCTGTACGGGCTTCAACCTAAAACAAAAAATGTTATTTTTTTGTATATATTTTTTTGTTTGCTTTCATAGTCAACAACTGTTGCTTATACTGTATGGTACATAAAAATTAAATGTTCTCAAAACAAATCGTATTTTGAACTAAATTACAGCTAATACTCGCTTAGAATAAGGATTCTGCTCTGCATAATTTAAGTCGTCACACATAACTACACGTACTGATATGAAATTATCCAGTTTTACACATATATTGCTTCTAAAAACCATTGTTATATCAAAAACACGCTTACTTCACCAAATTTTGGCGCATTACAGACATTGCACGTCTGCCGCCGAGCCCAGTTGACATTCGCGCATTTGTTACACTGCCAATCGTCTGCATTGAACAAACCGCGAGATTTCTCAGCGGCCGACTTCCCTATTTCCGTGCCAAGTTTCTTAGTTTTAGACGATTTTCCGCTATCCGGCTTCTCCTTGTTACAACGGTAACATGAAATTCGCCGTGCAAAATTGATATTGCCGCAATTTGGATCACTACAAATCCAATCGCCTTCATTCATTTTGCCGTGGATGTATTGTAGCTTCGCTCTCTACACGACAAACATATCAAAACACTTCACATAACTTCTGCATATCGGAACTATACTCTCAGAATGTAAACAAAAGTCTAAATTGACGGCAATCGCCACTTTCAAGAAAACCAAGCTCACTTTTGGAAGAAAAGTAATCAAGATCAAGCTTCATGCCAGCCATGACATGATGCAAAGTACAATTCTTTCCTCTTGACCATAGACAACTGAACTTCCGCTTGTTTCGGTACAAAGAGAATGTAGGTAATCACTATGTTTTGGCAAAACGCGAAAATTCAAAAGTTGATGTTCATTTTTCAAATTATAAATGTGAATTAGAAAATAATTGTACATCTTCTAATTGTTTTGTTTTTATTGTCCTTTTTATAACACGGGAAGATATACAATTCCAACGAAACCAACGATACAGTTGTTTTATAAAACACAGATAAAAATAACGGTGCAAGGATTAATTATATATGTCATATATTTAGAAAATATTTATGTTTAATATACACACGAATCATTATAAATTATCATAAAATAAATTAATGTTTTTTAATCACTTAATCTTAATCTTGGCTGGCCATTAATGGCAATATAATAGCAAGGCAATTAAAAAATCTATATTGTCTATGTCTTGGGCACGGTACTTTTCATACTCTGCCATTTAATTAATTATTTGTTATTGTGTTAATATCACATGTTTTTGCACTTGCATGTAATTTTAAAATATATTTATTGCGCTGAAGCAATTAGTTGGTACTAATAAATCGCATTTTAATTAAATTTCTTGACTAATTAGTCAATTTGCTATATTTTTATATGAGATAAAAGTGTCAGTTATGATGCTATTTACACTGTCAATTTGACAGAAATCAGTACTATGCGAATGACAATGACATTGACAAACTGATGATTTGTACTTGTACGTAAATATATGTTTTGGTTTTCACATTTATTGTGATTTTGACTTAATTTTGTTACACTTCGTGTAAAATTCAAGATAAAATATGTCTGAAAACGTTAATATCGACCTTTCGGGACAAATGAACGCTACAGTGGAAAAGAAGGGTTTACAAAAGTATGTGAATGATATGGAACTGTAAGTCTTAATAACTAACAATAAAACCCGTGTTTCTAACAAGCTTTCTCCGCTTCTATGGTTCATTATCAACGCATCACTGCAACAAGAATGTGTATTGTTTGTTTTTATGCATTATTCATTACACCAAGTTATTCCATTTTATGTTGATTCAAGGGCATTCATATAGTGGAATATGTTTTGTATGTGGCATAGCATGTATAAAATTAGTACATAGAGAGAGTAAAGAAACGAACAGGCTTCTTTCCTTTATTATTATTAACATTCATCAGTACCTAAATCAAAATGCTTCTTAGAAAATTAGGTAGAACAAAAAACAATAATTGGCAATCCAGTTGTTTCATTATAATAGAAACCATTATATAAAATATATTGAAAATTTTGATAGTTTTTATGCTCATTTTGCAGTAGTCTCATAATATTGTATTATTTTTATATTAGGTCTTCTCATTTAAATAGCAAACTCCTCCAGCAAACCTTAGTTGATTGTTGACTCTTAGTAAACAAATATTGACGGACAAAATTTAAGATATATTTAATACTTGAATACGAAATATGAAAATGTATCTTAAGATATATTTTAAGATACATTTTCATATTTCGTATTCATTCCTAAATGTCCATAATGTAATAGTTAATTGAGAACGAACAATTGAAAACATGTAAAATAAAAAGCTTGAGCTAATAAAATAAAACTTGAATAAATCTGCCAGGCCTCACTGGTCCTGTTGGCCTTTTAGATTCACTAATTAAAGTAGCTGTTTCCCATTAAAAAAAAACTTAACATATTATAGATTTCTTAACATATACAATGCATGGTTATAAAAATATTCATGAGGAGCCTGCCAATGATTTATACTAAAACTAAATGAATCGTTAATGTCATAATTTCAGACTGATACAGCATCTCCGCAGTGGGGCTGGCCCAGCCCTGGTCATGGGAGTGCTGTCCTCTAGACGCCCTTGGACACAATTTGTGGCTACAGAAAATTTCAAAGTAAATTATTCCTTTTGTTACAAGTTATTCCATTTCAAATTTTATATTTCCAATTTTATACTAGTACAGGAATAATGTTTTAGGCTATGGACACATGGACAATTAGGCAATTTGTGGTCATTATTCAGGAATCTATTCTAAAAATACATTCTTTAGATATTGTAATTGTCAGGGCCGGCCTTAGCCATCAAGCGCACATTTGTGTCCTGGGCGAGTTACATATTTGGCATCCTTAAAGCCCCATAAACTGATAGATATTCCATTATTTTTTAAACATGTGTCGGCGCTCGTGATACACCCATGGGTCAACCCCCCCTCCCCCCAAAAGCTCGCAATGATAATAGTTAGAAATTGAACTTTCTTCTTCTGGTAAGCATACTGTCATGGTCAATCCTGGCTTTAGGGGCGGATGAACAGGGGCTGTCGCCCAAGGCACTGGTGTCCAGGGTCATTAACCCGTGTGAATAAATGCAATGATCTCCGCTTTATAATACATGTTGCATTAGATAGAGGAACGCCAAATATGTGACTCAACTGGGTTGCCAAGTGCCAAACTTGCCCAAGGCGCCTAGATAGTTAGAGTCGGCACTAGTCCTGGTGATCCCACTCCCAATCACGTTTGTCCTAGATGTATGTTCTACATTCTCAATACAATATTTTTTGTTCCAGGCTCCAGCCTCGGTAACGAGATTATCGCGCCGTATTTACCGCAATGTCGAGTATTTTCAGGCAAACTACCTTATGGTGTTCTTGGGGCTATTTGCCTACTGTTTGTAAGTTGTTGTATTTCATAACTACAAGTGTGTGCTTATGAAAGACATTAACAGATAAGACATATTATATTGTAATACAAACAACGACTGTCAGTCAGTCTTGAGTAGCATATTCTACCCGCTAAGGCTACTAAGGAACGCGATCCAGAATTGTGGCAGCAGTGTTGTCCTGTCTAACATTAAAACACCTCAGCAGTGGACTTTAACAGGCTGATGGATTGAATACAAATGTAATGTGTATGGTTATTTTTTTGTAGATAATACATACCTCCACAGTATTGAATTCCAATTATATTAAATACAACACATATTTTTAGATTCTCTTCATCTGTTCGTCACTTTATTTTTTAATTATTTATTTTTTTCAGAATAACCACACCGTTGCTGCTCATTGCAATGGTTGCCAGTTTTTTCGGTTACCGGAAATTAACCTCTGGTCCTAATACTTGGAAGGTAAAATTTTAAAATCCTTGTAAACTACTGACAATATATTAGAGATAATAATTTGAATTTTTATGTGAACATAATGTATTCGTTTAATTTATTTTCAGCCTAAAGTAAGTCATAAGGTCTATTTCTTTCACATTTTATGCACTGAGATAATTTCTATCTGTATGCTCTTGTGATAAATTGTCTCATTTGTATCAATATGAAAAAATAGACAACTAAACAATATGAAAAAATAGTATACATCCTTCCAGATATAGATTGGGACTTTGAATGTTGGATATGTGTTGTTAGCTAAAAATAATATACTTGTCATTAAAAATTCAATACAATGACATTGGATACAATTATACTGTAGTTGTAATATTTCAATCAATATACATAAGTGATATCATAAATATTACCATTATTTTTCTTTCATGAATCATTTATTTTTTTTTTTTTTACGAGGGGGAAACCTTCAAAAGGTTGCCGATGCCTTGGGAGCGACGTCGGGTTATGTGGGATTTCTAGCGCACTAAATCCCCCCCGGTGGTTCCTAATGAATCCTAAAGACCTCTTTATTTCGCTATTATATACCCTGTCCTCTGTCGTACTATATAACTTGTCCTTGGTTTTACCTGTACACTACACGAAAGCTATCTGCAACTCAGCTCTAACCTTCTCCTCTATGTGATTGTGGCGGTTAGATCGGCGGTTGGGAGCTGAGCAAGACGCAGCAGTACGCGGTGGCGGCGGCGGGCTCCATGGCTCTGTGCTGGCTGGCTGGCGCTGGTGCTGTACTCTTCTGGGTTTTGGGTACGTAATTCATACAAATAAGTCCTGTTTCACTTTATTCGTCTTTCCCAAAGTGGGCGATAACGCCCCTTGTGGGCGCTGGAGGCCTATAGGGAGGCGATAGGGCTCGGAAAAAATTTGGGGGCGCTGATGTTCTTAAAAGAGGTGATAGGTTAGTTGTTCTACTACACAATAGGCATTCTTATG
This sequence comes from Urbanus velinus, assembly GCA_018251995.1. Classification (NCBI taxonomy): domain Eukaryota; kingdom Metazoa; phylum Arthropoda; class Insecta; order Lepidoptera; family Hesperiidae; genus Urbanus; species Urbanus velinus. The sequence continues at coordinate 895 of DWLZ01000270.1, read as the reverse complement.
TGGGGTAGATTACAGAAGTTCATAGGCAGTAGTGGCCACTTACCATTAGATGGGTTTTATACTTGTTTGCTGACATAACATAAAAAAATAGGTTTGATTTGTTTAACTCCAGATGAGTAAAAGTTGAAAAAAATAGGGGGTGCTACAAAATATCTTATTTTCAAAGTGGGCATTAGACCAAATATGTTTGGGAACCTCTGCTTTATTCTATGAACCAATAATAATCCCTGTACGTGTACTTTGTTTACCTATGTATTTTTTATATGAAAGATTAGGTAGATAATCTTAGATGGTCCCATTTAACATGGGTGTCACTAACGAAAGACGGAGAGAAGCCCCCCTCTCCTTTCCCTTGTTGACAATGGCCTTGCCATTTTGTTAGATGTGGTAAGATTCATGATTTTCCTTATAGCTACCCCTAATCAATATCTAGAGATTATTATTTTTAAATCTTTCTTTGCTATAATATAAATGCTTTGTTTGTTTCAGGGGCAACAGTAACAGTAATAGCTCTCCACGCGAGCTTCTTCGACGCAGAAGCGCTACCGCCCTCCGACGACCCAGAGCAGTTTCCAATGATCGAGCAAGTCTGACACGGACACTTGCCTCTCTACTTGCCCCGGGCTATTGCGAATAAGCCCTTCGTGCCCTAAAGTAGAGAACACATTAAATGTGACCTGTACCTTAAATACCAATTTGATATGTTTCATGCATTAAAGTTTAAAAGCCTTTCTCCACACGCGGGTTACTCATAAAAGAATATATATACATATACGCGACGAATAGATAACCTGTCTTCCATTGGGAAGTCAACAAACAACTGTTAAAGTGATACATATTACAATAAAGTAATACAATACTTTTGACATGACCTTTCAAGGCTATTGTTATCTTT
>DWLZ01000269.1:0-11644 GCA_018251995.1 Urbanus velinus | reverse complement strand
AGTAAGAAACTTTTTTTAATTTAAGCGTCATTTAAGTAGTAGTACCGTGAGTAAGTCCATCTCATGTTTTAACCACCATTATTGCAAAAGTAATGCCTTTTAAGTACCCATGTCAAAGGTGTAATTTTTATCCTGAAAGTTTAATTACTAAGATATTAGTTAATATTATCTACATTTTCTAGGAGGAACAGTATCTATGGGAATTTTAAGGGATCCATCCTTTATTATAAGCTCTCTATGGAGCTTACATTTTTACAATGAACCTTAATTACTTTTGAAAATAAAAGTTATTTTTTTATGGATTATGCTTATGTTAAATTTTCGAAATCTGCTATTCCATTTCATACAATGTTTTGAAAGGTATAGGTATATTTGGTATCATTTCTCAATAAGTAGTAGCGTCGGTGTATGGTACTGATAAAGGCGTATAATTTTTCGCCAAACGGCAATTACTCATTGCTGCGAGTGACACCTGGTGGGAGCCGTCAAAGCGGAACGCCGTTGTTTCTTTGTTCGGGTTAATCCCACTTCGGCCAACGCCACCGAATTTTCACCTGCAAAATGCTGCACTCTATTTTCGCTAGCCAAAGCCTCCGCTGTTAGAAATGGGACTAAACCTCCGGCTTTTAGACCGACGACCGTCAGATAACAACAATGTATCAGGTTTAATTACATAACCTCAAAATTTTAATGAACACCGACTCGATCGAGATTACTTTCGAAAATACTGTGTAACCCTTGAATGTTCCAGTTTTGGTTTATAAATATGTCGTATTCACGTATCAAAATCGATAAATTGGACTTTCAACGGAAATTAACGTAAAATTATCTTTCTTTCACTGTCGTCTACATCCGAACGGATTACAAAACATGGCGATAATGTTAAGAGCGTATAGGATAACGAAGCGGCGATTACTGCACTCGTCTAAGTAAACGCTACACATGTAGTACGCAGGTATATGGTACATTAGAGTGTAGGGCGTCCTCAACGTACGTCACTAGTGCGCTCGACGGGCGAGGTCTTTGTTCGGGCGCGGATCACGAACGCGCCTCATGCCTCCGATAAGCCATCTTAACTGGCAGACGGCGATGCCAGCAGATAACTAAACTTCCTATGTAATCGTCTCGATCACAGATGGGTACGCGGATTGACAGCCGAATAATAAAGTGATATACTTAACACTTAATAAACGACAATCGATTATAACACATCATAAATATTGTTAAATGTACAGCTGGAACCATAGACGTAGTAACAAGATAGACTCCGAATTTGACTCCGACTGCGGTGTGCAGATAAATATTTGCACGCTGATTGGCTCACTCTGTACGCTTATCAAGCTGAACTTTGCGTTGATTGGCTAGGACAAGCGCGCCACATAATATCCGTAGTTTACAAAAAAATGTGGCTATTTCTAAAAACATGAGAACAAAAATGACATCATTCATTTGAAGCGTCTGTCCACTACAACGTATCGTACCATGACCTAGGCTGGGATCATGTCATACAAAAAATAAATGTCTTTGTCTTGATTGTCTAGGGATTCCATACTTTATCAATACACACTCGTTCCTCTGACACGTTCATCGGTCATAGTATACTACCATTCTACTATAGTCCGATGTAAGTAGTAGGCAGACTACTTTATCTAGCAATTAAAAAACTATATAAGTAGGTACGCCAGACGTGCCATTTTATCAGTTCAGCAATGGTTCGGACGTAAGACATGTCACTGATAGATATCTTGACGGACAGACAGCGTTAGAACATCTTAGTGAACCACTTATCAGGATCCCGCTACTGAGCGATAAGCCTATCTGTGTTGCTTCGGTCTCGACCCAGTACTGCCCCACTGTTGGGCATGGCTCCCGGAATAAACTCCAACTAGAAATTGCTACAAATCATTTTTTTGAGAACATTCTGGAAAATGGTGGTAGAACCCTTTGTGGTTAGACTCCGTCGACACTTCGCCAAATTCTGCCTTTTAGCAGTGCTTAGCGCCTAATATGAACGGTGGTATGGGAGGCATACTTATTAGAGGCGTTTCAACTTAGTCCTCAGAGGTAGCAACTAGCATCTAGGACTTCTAGTCATATCTGGAGTCGATCACTGGTGTCCATGGGCAGCAGTTGCCACTTACAATCAGGTGGACTACAAGCTCGTTGCACTTTCATATTATACAAAAAAGAAGTCAAGTGCAAATCGCTAGAGTTCAAGTTTTTTCGAGAACATTCTGGAAAATCATCCATGTTCTTCAAACGATAGTATACTTTTACAAACGATATTTGCAATGCAAATGACCTAAAAAAATCTTAGGTAGAATTCGATACGATTACTGCTTTTTGCTTGCACTTAAACCTAATACTCGACGATAAATGGTTTCTGAAGTCCTATAAGCATAGCTGAGAGCGCTCTTCCCACCGATGTTCAGTAACGCTTAATCATGCCTCAAGGGCAAACTTAAAAGCTTTGCCTGTGTTTTCTCTGTCTATGACACCCTTCAAACATTAAGGTATAGATAGAAGTAGTAGGTACGCTATACAGAAATGTACACTTGAAAATGGAGGTTTTCTATTCTAGGCTTTTTTTATTTATCTAGTATAAATTATTTCAATTGGGGCAATTTTGTTTGCTGACGAAAGAAGTTTTCTTAAAAAGTTCAACTCGTTCGCTTCCCGGCTAGGGAAATATTTTTTTTTGGAAAACTGATTATGCAGTTTAAGTTTATATCACAATCGCCCTCGTAAACCTTTTAGCATTTTTCGCTAATTTTTCTATATCTGATTATATGTTACAATAAGTTAAAAAACTAACAAGGGATTTCCCTATTTAAATAGGTTATTATTATTACCTATAGTTAAAAAAGAACTTTAATGGCAAAATCAACCTTTGACCCACTGTAAGCGGCGTTGAAAATCAAATTAGATTAAATTTACCGTTAGCGACCTCTAGCAACGAACAGCGCTATATTCTACATTCAGGCTATATACTAAGTTCTACACCAACAAGAAACAACTGCGCCCGCATCTCGGCTTGGGTGTAAAAAAACATTATCTCCTACGGTTTCGGCAGCGTTGGCCAAACTAGTACACTATCGATCTTTCTCGAACGAGCAACACAGCTATAGCTAGGTAGGTAGGTACACAGCGTGGTGTTCGAGCGTGCGGCCTGCGGCTGCGGCCCGGGGCTGCGTCATGCGTCATGCACCGATGTCACGCCGGTCCGCCGGTGTCCACTACAGACTGCGCTGTCCCTCCTAGCTCGAATGCGGTCTGGGGAATAAACTCGATTCTGACTTCCCCTAAACACGCCATGAAATTAACCCTTTGCTAACATTTCATTGTCGCCGTTATTATTTTATTATAATCGTCTGTTGTTTTCCTAGGAATGAATTGAAACGTCTTCATTTACACTTGCTTAATTACTTAAGTTGTCGGTTTTTTTATACCCTCGTGTTCAGGCGTCAGGCATAAATAAAGTTTCAGGCATGTCAAAAACTCATTGATTATTATCATTTCTTTCAAATTAAAACAAAAGACCTGTGGAGTACCTGGAGATGTTGCAAAATTTTGAAAAGTGAAGTTGTAGTGCAAGAAATAGTTGTTGTCATTAATAATATTAACCTAATGACATGTATTCAAAGACATTCTGAAAACACTAATGTATTCTGAGATGGGAGGTTCCAATCAATTGTCAACATTTTTATGCTAAATCTTAATGGAATCTAAACACGCAAGTAAACAATGAGTCGTTACTAGAAGGCGGTTAAAGGTATAAGCAAGATAAATAATATATATAATCGTTGCAATAATACCGAAGCGCCCGGTAGATGAGTGAATCGACTGATTAATGACAGAAAAAAGTTTGGAAGATACGTCATGTGTTCGCGCGGAAAGCTAGCCGCGAGCCGAGTGTATCATAAGAGTTATTGCGGCACGGACTTAATCGGAAAAGTGTTAGCTTAGCTGCCAAAATTTGTGCAACATGTTGTTGTCCAACATTGCCAAACTGCTATTGCTTAGTCGAGATACTGGGATTAGAAAGTGTCAACTTTTTGCTATCGAATCGAGAGCTAGATTTATTCTGGTCTAGTTAGAAGGGATCGGGAACAAAAGATCCGCTATTGTCATCGATGTTCTAAAAAAGGTTTGATGTAATTGGCTCGCAATAATTACAGACTAGAACGAATCACCTAGGACTGGTTTTAGCAATTTAATTCGCGTGACATTACGCTCCATAGTTTTTAAACGATTTCCCTGGAAATCTCTGAAGCGTTTAGACGAAATAAAGCCTAAACTTGCTTGACATGGAACCTCTCGGCGTAAAAAACTAGTATCACCATGAGACTTGTGGTTTTTTGTGATAAATGCGAATCGAACCGTCAAACGGCCAATGCGCGTTAGTGATGGTTAAGAACTCGTCTCTGTTGGATAATAATATGCAAGAGGAATTGTTATAGGGAAGCCAACGTGAATGCCTATCGTCGGATTGGACCGAAGAGTAAAATATGCGGCGGAATGCCAGCAAATCGACGTGCGTTGTGAATGGAACCCTAATCATTTGAACGAGAACATTGCTATATTCGACTCGTGTATGGCTTCCACATTTTGTAATCTAGAATGGAAACTGTAATCTTCGTTAATATTTTTTATTAACTCGAACGATAATCGATTTTATAAATAATGATCTCTGAGAGCAATCTATATAAAAAGTTGAACTTTTTAACTGTGAAATGAAGCACGAGTCGAGTGATCAATTTAAGAAATAAAAAGTGTCAGCCTGTGATTTCTAAACGACTACCGTTTTCTAAGTTTACACACCTATTAGCGCGGTAACAAAACACTTTTAATCTGTTTGTTTGGTCTAATCAGTGAAACGGCTGAACTACTTTTGAGTACGGTGAGTGGCATAAGTGATCTGCAGCCAAAAAATGGTTACATAAACATTGAAAATGTATGTAGAGGGATACATGTAACTGTAGCAAGGGACATTGATAATTTCAATCACGTTTTCCATCTTGCAAGAGCGGCGACGCACGTGGACGGCGGCCGTCGTTGTGACGTTGGCGCTGGCGTCGCGTGCACATCGCCTAAAAACAACTCGGCTGCTGGCCACGGGCCGTGCTGAATCAATTTCACGTCGTCGAAGGCGCCAGAAGCTAGGATTATTTCAAATTAGAGATGGTGACTGTTTGTTTAGGTCTTGTTTTCATTTCTTATGCAAGGAGCCTGAAACACGTTATTTGAAGCTATTAATAAATTATAATCGCGGGAAGAAGTAGCACTCTCACTTATTCTGTCAGCAAATGCATCTAAAATCGGATCGGCCCTTTGTTTAGGTTTCATGTTAAGAAGCTAATTTTATAAGACCACGCGCAAATGTTCATTAATTTTGACAGAAATGATTAATTCATTTCATAAATGGCTTTGCAAATCAGATAAACTCAATCAATGCAATGATTGTTGGCGTCCAGTGGCTTGCTTATCAGCAATCTGCGAGCTCGGTTACCACTTGCTATTGCACTTTCATAGTCTAGACAATTATTGTACGATGAAATATTTACAAACATGCAACTCCATTCTGGATAGTATACTTTAATCAATTGATTTTCGCGATGTTATTAAAGAAATCGTTTACCTTATTTGCACGAGGAAATATGCGAAGAATTCCACTTCTATTCATTATAAAATAGTTATTGACATCATAGGAAAAAATAGAAACTGTAAATCAAGTATTTCTCGCGAAGAATTTCAAGTATTTCGCTCGGAATTATCGGAATGTTTAAGTTTTTACAGTAGAATAATTCTGTAACCGATTAGAATTTCATGAGAGGTTTAACGAACGGTGTGGTGTTTCGTTTTATAGATGCACCGGAGCAGGGATAGTAATTATATGGCACAGTGTTGGCGTCGAAGGAAAATGGCATCCAATCTCATGCCAGGAAGCCAGTGTCATAAGGGGTGGGTGTTCTCGGCGCGTCATGGGGAAGCGCCGCGTGGGTCCGATCGATTGTGGCGCTCGCTGGGAAATGAGCGCTTATATTGCGACTAAATGCACGATGGAGAACAAAAACTAAACAACTAAGCATCTTCTAATCCACAACATTCTTTTGGCATTTCTGAGAAATATTGGCTGCGAGCGGCCTGTTTGCGTTGTCTCCTTGGTCACGCTTTAGACCATAAGAAAACGTATCGACCGTCCAGTTTTTGGCGTTGGTAAACGTTTGGCAAGTTTTTTCTGCATTTCGTAGTTCTTTTCTTATCAAATTCTACTTTTTTAACTAAAACCGGGCTAACTGTTAAGATGCTTGCTCAGTCACGACATCGAAAATTGTATCAAATTTCAACTGAATTGTATCTGGTGTTTTTATCGACTTATACGTCGCTGTTGTTTAAAAAAGGGTTCCAAAAGCCGGACCTGAATAAATTAGTACTTATCTTAACAATTGTGTGCACACCGGAAACGAAACCTCAGCGGAAAGGACACGGGGCGAGTCGCCGGTACAACTTCGCTAAACGGTTCATTCGCCTTTTAATTGAATGAAAAAACAAACTTCAGTATCTAGCTGGCAATTAAAGTTTGCTTCGCAATGACGCGTTTTTGACCTCAAAGTGCAGGACGGCGGGTTGTGCAAGTCGCAATGGATTTCCGCAAAGCAACACCCAATTATACGTGTACGTAGCATGTAGTGTCTATATAGCAAAGGCCGTTTCCATTTTCCACCTGTGTACCTCGCACCACGCTCCACTCCGCCAGTTCGTAGGTACATAGTGTGCGATGCTCCACTGCCGAGCTCGCCCGAGCCCGCACGAAACTTGCCGAAGTTGTTTGTTTGGATTTTTATCGAAAACTACCGGTTTTTCCCGACTTTGCTGATTTATCTCACGCAATATAAGCTCACGCCGTAGTTACCTACTGTAAGTTTTCTAATTGGAATAACTTACAGGTATAGCTGGAATGTGATGGTTGCATATTTTTCAAGTTTTAATTGCACGCCATTAAAATAGTATTTAAAAACCGGTTCTACCAACGGTTCTACCAATGAATCTATCATTCCATCAGGTCGTAAAACACCTACATAGAACTTAGTTTTTGCTTGGTAAAGAACTCTAATATTTTGTAATCCAAACAATCCAAATTTTGAGCTGCAATTCGAAAATACAATCATACAACTTTTAATATGAGTGTCAAAGCCTAAAAGGACATTTCAATTAGCGAAGATTTGATTGTGGCGCGAACGGGGTCGAAAGGGGCAGAGCCAGGAACAATAAAAGTGCAGATTAGTCATTAGGGGTCGTTTCTGGGGCAGGGAGGGTGCCGCCTGTGGGCTCGTATATAGGACGTGCTATATATAGGACAAGGTTTGCACAGCTATATCCTGTTGTGGTTGCGTTCATAATATAATGGATTTGACGGGTTCGAATTTTCTTTCGGAGGATGTAGGCTAAAATTTTGATGTACATTTTGAAAACATATTTGAATATACCTAGGACCAGAAAGAATAACAAAAAACATCGTATGTATTTTCGATTGAAAAATTAAGATGATCGAACCCGAGACCCTGTTTATGAGATGTAGTTTTCATATGCGCATTACATACGAGTAAATATATTAGACCGATTTTGATTCCATTTTACATTTTAGGCATAAATCAATTAAATATAGTAGGAAGTTACATGTTATTTTCTTAATTAAAAGTTGTTCTCATAGGGAAAGCCAGTAAATCGTGCAAAATTAAGTCTTGTGCAATACAGGTGCGGACAACACCGCTGATATGTATAACGACACTCGTGGTATCACCTCATGAGCATAATTACAACGTGATATCTTGGAAGGCCCGTGACTCATGGGGAATATGTGGTACATATTATCCTTGTGTTCTGTGTTGCCCATCAGTTTCGATAGCTATACTGTTCAACAACAAAACATTATTACAATTGATGTTATTATTTAATGTAGCTAAAAGTTTGCTTTATGTTTATCTCGTCCAGGATAAATGAATTTCTAACTATATATCAACGTTTAGAAGTCTTCTGTTGGTAGAGAATTCGATGCCGATTCTTTTTTCTAATCCCGGGATTTCGGGATTGCCTACAGATAATCTCGGATTCCCGGAATAGAACCGGAATTGTAGACTCTCTATGGAAAAACAGAGTGGATACTATTTAAAACTATATTTAAAAACCTATAATTATCTTATTACTGATAAAAAATATTTAATACAGATCAGGCTAAAAGCTAAAAAAACTTGGCAAAAACAAGTTAAACTGATTAACTATAAAAATGAATTTTATTTTTTAAACCCGCAAATCCTGAGATTTGTCAAATTCCTTCGCGAAGATTTCGTTATTAGGATACCGAAATCACGATATTCAGGGACCCTGAAACAGATTTTCTGACTATTGGCCATAGATAGGCAATTTTAATTGACTTCCTCAATGCGATGGCGTAAAGTAAGACGAGGTCAAGCTTTAGCTTAGGTTCTACTCAACCGATTTTGATGAAACTAATCGCAACATTTCAATGCAAGTTTTTACTAAAATCTATTTAGTAGTTATCTATTGCGCACAAATAAACGGACAAAGGGACAAAAATATAAAAAAGTGTTTTCTAAAATTACTCAATAATAGAACTTAATTAGTTTAAACATCTCAAATGTACGGGTGGACAGCCGCGTTAGTTTTATATTATAATAGCATAGATTTTCGTCTTTCAATGTGTAGGTAAGTTTGAAGAATCACAGACATATTAATATTTTTATTTACAAACAAGGAAAAATATACCGTTTAAATACTTACTATCAGACGCCATTTTTTGTAGAAGATTAAAGCAATAAACGAGCATGCTGTCCACTTAAAGGTACGTAAGCACGGCTACTATGTATACATCGTACATTACGGATGTATACCATATAGAAACCATACCAACTCCATATAGAAAATAGGCGTACCTGAAGCCTATACATGCGTTACCACTGCTGTAACTGGACTCCGGTTGAAACATATTGGCTACGTTTTGATATGTAACGGGTAATAAAAGACGGTTTTTTTTCATATGAAATTTTAAAAAAGCAAACCGCCTATCACAAGTACCCGTTACATAAAATTTGTTAATTAACTAAATATCTAAAAACATACAACCTTTCAAAGTAGATGAAACGACTTCTTTTATCAAGTTTACCTGGATTAAGGAAACCAATGATGAATTAAGTTAATTCGTCATTGGTTCATCATTGGTGGAGGGAAAGTAAAAGTTATTTAAAATGTACGTATCCTTAATGTAGATTGTTAGTCAAAGATAAATGATATTTGGAGGGCCACGTGAAATGATTACAATTTGATTGCTAATATTGCGGGGAGCGAGTAAGCGGCGTTGCGTTCGCGGGCATAATCGCAAACCGGTCCGACATTTCAATGAGTGCGCAACCGAAAAGAACCTAGGGCTGCTAACACTTGAATATGTACCCACACGCCTACCTTAATACGCTGTTGTTCCAAAATATAAAAAAAAATGTTTTGAACTCGAAATAACATTTTAATTCGATTTATATAACTGATAAGGAAAAAAACGAATTTCTTTTGATGCTCAATCGAATGAAATTTATACAATTTTCTGATTTTATAAAAATAATATATGATTGTATTAAAAGATACAAAAAGTGTACATGCACGCATTAAACACTTATAATTATGTATTGAAAGAATGTATTTCATACATATCGACGGTAAAAAGGTAATAGGGTATAAGCGCCGAAAACCTAAAGGTTCGGGAGAACAGTTTAAAAATTTGACATGAGAGAATAATTGACATAACATTTCCAGCTTTTACGTATGTTTATACGTACTTTTATGTATTACAATGTCTTCAGTGAACACAAGTACTTACATTGACAGACTAGACAGTAAATAATATGTATATACCGTAGTACGACTACATTCTAACTGAAACAAGGGGTTCATACTTAGTCCTCAGAGGTAGCAATGCATCTGCGGTTGACCTAAGGTAGAATCCTTATTTTATCTGGTGTTGATCCAGATAGTAAACAGGTGCAGTGAAGAAAATTGCTAAAAGTATATTGCCATCGTATTCTAGAGATTCTAGAGAAACATGTTTAAATTCCGTTTGGCTATCCTATACTTGTCTATCTCCTCTGGCTATTAAATCCTTCCAACCGGAACACGCCGGCTCTGTGTAACGGGCTACTTACCCATCCCAATGCCGACACAAAGGGTGCTTGCATCACTTACATCACATACACTGCTTATACGATACGTCTTGTTATGTAAGTGGAATATCACTTTGTGGACATAACCGAAATGGATTAGCTGTCTATGACGTCATAAAATAAAATGAAAACTGTTTAATAAACTATCCGCCTACATGTAACGACATTTTTTATATTTTCAATCCTTATGCTCAGTCCCTTAATATGATAGCCATACTTTAAAGACTCGATGACATTTTTCTGTAAATGTCTTGAAAAAAATTGTTATTAAACAATGACATTTCACGGTGGCCCACTTTATTTTTTAAGTCATCTAAGAACAATAATTTGCTCTACGAAAATGATTTTAACGATAGCTTACTTATGGAAATCAATCTAACAGCTCCGGAGGTGTAATGTAACTAATAGAGAAAACTTATTAAACAAAGTTACCTGGAAGTAGTGGAAAACAAATAACAAAAAAATATGTGTGAAAAAGTCATCCTTTCTTGCAAGCGGGAAAATATATTATTTTTAGAGCAATCTTTTAAGGTTTTGTTTAGATTTTTTTATTCAATAAAATCATGTATATAACATGAATTTTCATTAATATATTAGTAATTAAATAGGTTGTGAGCAGCCCTAGGTTAGTAAATGGTGGAATAGTGCGTCGCTCGCAGCGCGCGTCAGGTGCCGGCGCTGCCTCGACAGCGGGCTGTTGAAGCTCGCTTGTGGCTTAAAGCTGCTGTTGCAGCTACAGACATAGAACGAGCCGTGACAGACAAAATTATATCCTATACAGTAATATCACCTACGAACGCTGTCTGCGCGGTTTTGTTATGGTAGATATAGAGAACAATACAATTTGTCAACTACGGCATATAATTCTGTTTCTGTCTAGCCTAATTCAGACAGAAATATTTTTTTTTATATTATACTTACATAAAAATCATATATCGTCCTTCCTCTACCCGTTTTTTTATTATTACGGATTCAATTATATTTATGAAGGTCCTTATCACTTATTAAAACATACCCTATACTGAAATAAGATGATGTAATGTTGTCACACATTAAAGGAGCACATTAACTTTTCTTGTATTGTATTGAAATGGCAGTTATGATGTAGCAGCCCTGAGGTCGTAAATCCTCGAGTGTGAGAGCATCGCTTGCAGTTCTCGCGTCACATAGCCCGCGACTCGAGGGTCGAGAGATAGTTGTATACTATACTAGGCTGTAGTTTACTGTACTATACTACACTATAGCTATATACGTACATTCAAATATTATTTATTTATTTATCGCTACAAATATCTTTTTTTTAAAGACGCTTTCTACGTTCATAGCCCCACAGTAGGATTTTCTCTTTTGTCGTAGGTGCCATGGACATAAAGACGAATACACAAACGCCCAGACCCAGACCAGAAATCTAAATTCAT